>JBAMAX010000517.1:0-277859 GCA_037043745.1 Chymomyza amoena
CGTGTCTCTCAGAAATATAACCATATAACTTTGAAATTATCGATCAGTTAAAATATCTTGGTTCGTATATCAACTCCACGAACTTAAGTGATATAAGAGAATGAATTCAATCTGCGAACTCAACATTTGTCTCGCTTTCATCGTTTCTCAAGTCACGCCATCTTAACAGATCCCTAAAGCTCCAAATATACAAAATACTGATTCGACCAATTGTAACCTACGGATGTGAGATGTGAAAATCAGATATAAAACTCATACAGACAACAGAGAGAAAATTTCCGAGAAGAATTCTTAGTCCGATAAGGATAGATCTCAATAATACCACTTAAAAAGACCTACGGGAGATATTTAACGCAACAAGTTTTCTTGTCTATGTCAAGTCACAAAGACTTAGGTGGTAAAGTTTCGTATTTCTAGCTCTTATGGTCTCCGAGATCTGGGTGGACGAACGGACGAACGGACGGACGAATGGGCGGATAGGCGGACATGGCTCAATCATTACCCGAGGTTATAATGAGTATTTTGGTATAAAGGACTTGGGGTCTGCCACGCCTCCTTCTGTCCGTTACATACATTGCACAAATCTAGTATACCCTTTGTACTTTTAAGTACAGGGTGTAAAGAGTACTTAGGCAACCCCGAGCACGTTGTATAAATGGAGTGCTAGATGATTTGGAACACTCTACAAGACGCTCATCTTGCCCGTGCTCTTATACGGCGCAGAAGCATGGGTTGTGTCACGGACAGATGCAGCTGCTCTTGGGGTGTTTGAGAGGAAAATTCTACGCAAAATCTTCGGTCCCGTACGTTTTGAGTAAGGCTATCGCATACGGATGAACCACGAGCTGTACGAGCTCTACGACGACGTGGATGTTGTCCAGCGTATCACAATTCAACGTCTGCGCTGGTTCGGCCATGTCGTACGTATGGATAATGATGCTCTAGCGAAAAAGGTATTCGAAGCGAAAGCCGACGAAGGAAGACGGAGGGGACGACCACGACTCCGATGGAGATATCAAGTGGAGGAGAACCTATCCTCCCTTGGTATTTCTAATTGGAGAAGGCGCGCGCAAAGCAGAGGCGCCTGGCGAGAGCTGCTGAGGTCGGCCGTAACCCGAGAGCGGGTTGTAATGGCCATACGATGACGATGATGAGATGATTTGGAAAAATTAAACATCCTGAATGGGGAGAAAGCTTCACAATGATTATTGAAGAAATATTGTACGAAGGGCCAAAACAGAACTAAAGCTGCAACGCCAAGGATGATGATGAACCCTTTAGGAATTTATTTAGAAAATTCAGTTTTATAAATTATTTTCATAGCTGCTTCAGCTTTTACCTTAATTTTGTTATACACGTTTTTCTCTGAAATCTTTCGAGCTTGTAAAAGCAGAATTAGTTATTCTTTTAAAAATTAGATAGTTTGGACAAATATAAGACTACAAAGTTTTCGAAATTAAAAAATGCAGTAACTTTTTCACTATATAGTCCAGTTTTACTAAGAAAACAAGTTCAATTTAGTTAGGTAGCTATATGAAATAGTTTTTTCATTATTATGACATAATTTGTAAATTTATGTCTTTGTTTTAAGCCACGATATAAAAATTTCTACAAGATGACGCAAAGAAGTGCGCGAGTTTGGCTGCGCAGAAAACTGGATAAGCCTTTGTGATTTTTTTAAGTGTTTCCTATTGATCTACACATTTTTATGCAGTTTGATCAAAATGAATCCACCATTTCCTATAGCTACCATATACAAAATAATTCCGCGCTCTTTTTTTTCAGAGAAATATAAAAACGAAGCAGCATTTACCGTAATCTTCTGATTGTTGGGCTATAGATCATCATCATCATCATTGATCAAAATTGTTCCACCATTTCCTATAGCTACCATATACAAAATAATTCCACGCTCTATTTTTCAGAGAAACATAAAAAACGGATCAGCACTTAGCGTCACCTTCTAATTGTGTGATCATGGCTATAGTCTCTAAATGCCTATAGTACCCGATCCATTTATTTAACATGTTCGGTATAAGGTTGCAACTGCCCAATGGCCAAGAACCGTGGGAGTAGTCCCCTTGCGTTACCATAAGATACCACTATTTTATCAACGTTCGTCTATGGCTACCTGTGTCAATATAGAAAAGCACGATACCGAGGAGTTCCTCATAGTAAAGTTACAAGAGAACAAAAATCCCAAAGAGAGAGCGAGAACTTTTCAAGCCTGCACCTCAAAATTTAACGCAGTAGCCCTAAAAATTTGTTAAAGCTGCCAGAAAATATAAAAATCTCAGTTTACATTGAAACTAATTTCGTGTAGTTCATAACCAAAAATCACTCATTTTTATCATATTTGGATAGTTTCTTAAAAATCTTAAAAATTAAATAAAACGTCGTTATTTTAGCTATATATTGAAAAAAACAAACCAAAAAATTTAATGTGCTAACATATCAAGCGAAAAAAAATGCCACCAGTTCAATACAAAATCAATATTCGCGCTACGGACATTGCAGCAGTAGCGCCCAATGTTCCGGGTGAAACTTCCGAAGACGTAGAGCTGACCCCGGAGCAGCGTACCGAGAAACACAATCAGCTGATCGAGACGCTCAGTGAGTTCAAGCCACTGGATGCCACGCCCTTGCAGTACTATAACTTTCTCAGAGAATACTGCATTTTGCACAATTGTTGCATAGATGAAGGCGTTAACAGAGCACGTGACAGCTGGGCCATCGTGCCCAAACGTAATCGCAAGCTATACCACTCGGTAAGTGAGAGAGACGTCTCTTTGAGAGTGCAACTCTTTTTAAGCTTTTATTATACACTTAGGTGAGGCACGCGGAGCTGCCCATACCCATACCCACACACAAGCTTTATCGCGCTTTTCAAATGGAACGTGAGGGACGTTGGCAGCTGGGCAAGGCACCTGTTGGCGACAAGGGTGGCACCATGTACACAGTGACGTCATACCAACATCCGCGCAGACCCTTGTGTGGACGCTCTGGTATACAGTTTGATAATTTGGCACCAGCGGCTAGTTTGGTAGCATCAATCAAAGCCAAAGCCAAGCTAAATCGCACTACCAACAAAGTCAGCCCCCCCACATTGGCGCGCAAAGCTTCCGTATCATCAGCATCGACAGCCAGACCAGTATTTGCTAAAAATTTGGAGACCCCATCCAAAGCACCAACTCCACAGCGTGGCACAACCCTACGTTTCAATATCTTGAATCCAAGTGAGGCACCTTCGAAGTTCCGCAATACAAGTTTGGTCAATCTGAAATCTACGCCACAAACTATTGGAGATCATGCCACTGCTCCGAAGACCACGATGAACAAAATGGTTTCGCATTGTGTTACCAAAACAATCCAGAAAGCTCAAATGAGTGCTAGAAGCAAGAAAAGTTTGGAGCCAAAAGCTAAGACCGGCCAGCACAAGCCCGTCTGGAAATGTATTTAGATAAAACTCTACAGCAAATCGAAAAACCAATTATTTGTATATAAAAATTAGAAATGTCAAATGCGACGAAGAAAAGAAAAAAACATTATTGGTTTTTATTGTCCAAGCATATTTTCAAGACCTTTTTGAAATCCCTAAGTTCGCATCCAGCACTTCAGAGCTCTAGCATAACCTCAAAATATGACAGGGTGTCTGACATTGTTCCTTTTAGGTAATTGAAGTTGAGATCGCTAAGTTCGCATCCAGCACTTCGGAGTTCCAACATGACCTCCAAAAATACTGGGTGTCCGACATTGTTCCTTTTAGGTAATTGGAGTTGAGATCGCTAAGTTCGCATCTTGCACTTCAGAGCTCTAACATAACCTCAAAAAATATCCGGGTTTTCGACATTGCTCCTTTTAGGTAATTGGAGTTGAGATCGCTAAGTTCGCATCCAGCACTTTGGAGCTCTAACATAACCTCAAAATATGACCGGGTGTCCGACATTGTTTCTTTTAGGTAATTGAAGTTGAGATCGCTAAGTTCGCATCCAGTCTGACATTGTTCCTTTTAGGTAATTGAAGTTTCAAAAATCTGCAGCACTTAAGGGCTCTAAGAACTTTAAAAAATTCCCATGAAAAGGGATTTTTCGAATTTCGTTGTCCGGAAATGTTTTTTATATATATAAAAGTCGCTGAATCCGTATACAAGGTCCAAAAATCTGCAGCACTCTAGGGTTCTAATAAGATCTTTAAATATCCCAACGCAGAGGGATTTGGGTGTCTGTCAATAGGTTATATAGGCTGCTCAGATAGTGTCAGAGATCACCCAAAGACCATAAGGCCCATTGTGTTGCCTAATTAAAGGAAGGGGAGGAAAGGAATTAAAGACGGAGAGATTGTGGAGAAGGATCAAAAACTGTAGGACATCCCTAATCGCCTAAGTGTCTCACGTTGCCGAACCCATTTGAGAACTCGACGAAAGCAGTCAGATGAGCTATGGGCATATAGGCTAGACTACCCAGACTACCCTTAAAGAATGGTTTACCCAGGAACTGGGATCGTCTTCTAAGAAGCGCCGGGCAGTCCCATAGCAGGTGTTGGATGCTTTCTGCTTTCTTTTCTTCGACGAAAGGTTTTTTTCAAAAGTTGGGAGCGTTTTTTAAGATGTGCAGGGCTGTCATGTAGATTGTGGATGAGGCTCAATAACTGTAGGACATCCCTAATCGTCTATGTCTCTCATGTTGCAGCACCTTTTTGAGGATTCGACGAAAGCAGCCAGATGCGTTATGCTCACATAGGCTAGACTACCCAAATACTCAAAGAATTGTTTACCCAGGAACTGGGATAGTCTTTTAAGAAGCGCCGAACAGTCGCATAGCAGTTGTTGGATGCTTTCTGACTCTTCCTCATCTCCACAGCAGCTGCACAAATCGTGATGGGGAACGCGCAACCCATATTGCTAAAGGGTGACCGACAATTGTTTTTAGATTTACTGAATCCATATCCAAGGTCCAAAGAATCTTATTACTGCAAAGTTTTAAAATAATCCTTAAAGTAACCCATCAATAGGGATTTTTCGAGTTTGGACAACAGTTTGATTTGGGATCGCTGAATCCATACACAAGGTACCAAAATCTGCAACACTCTAGGGTTCTAATAAAATCTTTAAATATCCCAATGATGAGGGATTTTGGTGTCCGACAATGGTTTTTATATGTTTTGGAATCGCTGTAAAATTCTAACATAATCCTTAAAATCCCCATTAATAGGGATTTTTCCACTTTAGATGTTCAACAACAGTTTGTTTTGGAATCGTTGAATTCAAAATATAAAATGGTTTTAACATAACCTTTTAGAGTCCCCATGATCAGGTAATTGTCGAGTTCGAGTGTTCGAACGTGATTTTATTTTTTTAGGGATCGCTAAATCCGCATCTAAGTTCCAAAAAACCCCCATGAACATGAAAATGATTTTATTTGCTTAAGGATAGGTAAGTTCAATCCAAGTTCCAAGAAATCGCAACCCGATAATGTTCTAACACGACCAGGGGCGTAACGAGGTGGAGGTGTGGGGGGTGTGACACCTCCCAAACATCCATCAGTTGGCAAATCTCGGATATTTCACGCAATATTCGAGAAATAAAAATTGTGAATCGGTTATTTGTCGGTAATTTGTTGAATCGAATCGGCATTTTGAGGCTCATCATCCCCCCACATTCTACGCTCTTGCTTCGCCACTGAACACGACCTCTAAATTCGCGTATAATAAGGATTTTTTTAGTTTGGGTGTTCGAAAATGTCGCTGAATCTATATTCAAGGTCTAAATATAAGTAGCACATTAAAATTTCAACTTATTTACTCAATGGTTTTCGACAATGGCGTCCAAAGCATTTAAATTGGGATCGTAGAATCCAAAATGTTAAAAAAGTTTAGAGATAACCCCAAAAATAACTCTTTTTATTCATTCTATGAGTTGCTCACAAAGGAACCCTCTTTATATAGAGTAGTTTGGTTTGTCGGAAAATTTGAGTTTATTTTTGTAAATCGCAAAATCTCAAAACTCCATAAATTGTAAATTATCTCAACTTTGCTAATTTGGAGTTTCTAATAGCTGAAGATAAAGGCTTTGATTAGTGAGCAACAATTTTTGGCCTAAATTATCTGAGTATCTATAAAGCCTACAGATACATTACTTAAGCTGTTGACGTGTTAACAAAAAAAAAGCCTTTCTATTTTAAATTAAAAATTCCTATCGAGTAGTCAGACACTCGGCATTTGAATTTCTTTGAAGATTTGCTAAGACATTAGCTAAAGCTACGTAATCTCATAATCCATTTTATATTATGCTTTGGCACTTAATCTCATCATCATCTTTCCTACGAAAAAAACTAAACGTTTTGATGGATACTTCAAAGCAGGTAATAGCCAAGACACAAACCCACACACACACGATTATTGTATCTAAATGTTAAGTATGATGAACAGCAACAACAACAACAATAGCAAGAACAGCAAAGAACCGTTATGTTTAAGAGCTGGCAACAATAATGTCCAATAAAACATTGTATATAGACAATAAAAATAAAATGAAATAAAACTAAAAGAAACAGAAACAGAAAAAAATAAAGAGCAACCACATCAACGCATAAAAAGATAAATGAAATCAGCAAACGCAAAAAATTTGCGAATTTTTGTATCTTTTTTTTTTTGTATCTTTTAGTTTTTTTGCGTATCGAGGCACACGCAGCGGCTGAGCTCCAGTCAGCATTTGACCCAAATTCGCAAAAAGACTCAGTTCATTGTTGTTTTTGGTTCTCAATAGGCAAAACTTGACGCGCTTTTGTGCGTTTGCAACTTTTTGGCAAACACGCAAACAGATACTCACGCACACACGCATACTCTTAAGTTTGGCATGTTCTTCAAAATGCCCCAAATAGATAGCAAGAAAGCTTAATCTGGCGGGAGTTTCTTTTAAATTAATACGCTTCAATGATTTTTGCAAAACTTGAAACTTTTTTTTATTAATTTATAGCTTTTAAGTGTTTAAATTAAAGATTTCTTGGCTTTTTTAGTAGATGCCACTAAAATGCTTAAGACAACTGAATTGGTATTATTTTATTTTTTGGAAATCTTCTCTAAATCTTCCAAAGATTGCACTCTATTACGTCATCTCTTTTTAAAACTAAGCTGTAGTCTTTAAAAAAATGCTAACTCCTTATAAGTAAGCTAATAAAAGTAAATTACTTAAGGCTGTAATTCTTCTCATCTAACTTTAAAGCTCCTTGTCAAGTTCTTCATCAACCAATCAACTTTATCTCTTTTGAAAACTTAAAAAATAAGCTCCAAAGTTCTTTCGTAAACATTAAATATTTCCATATTTAGCAAAAAGCAGCTTATTACTTCAAATTGCAATTCTTCTCACACTTCATAGCCCACAATTTTACATCATCTCTCTTGGAAAATTTAAAAAGAAGCTTTATCGATCTTGGGAATACTTTAAAACTATTGAAAGATACCAAATAGCAGCTTAAATACTATTTTATGCACATTTTATCAAACTGCAAATCTTCTCAATGTCCATAAGCCACAATTTTACATCATCTCTCTTGGAAACTTTAAAAATAAGCTTTATCGATTTCGGGAATACTTTAAACCCTTTTAAAATTGCCAAACAGCAGTTTAAATACTATTATATACGCATTTTATGAAACTGCAAATCTTCTCAAAGTGCATAAGCCACAACTTTACAGCCATTACTTAAACTGCAATTCTTCTCACACTTCATAGCTCACAACT
Source organism: Chymomyza amoena (assembly GCA_037043745.1). NCBI lineage: Eukaryota > Metazoa > Arthropoda > Insecta > Diptera > Drosophilidae > Chymomyza > Chymomyza amoena. Next base: position 7,738 of record JBAMAX010000517.1, read on the forward strand.
TTACATCATCTCTCTTAGAAACTTTAAAAATAAGCTTTATCGATCTTGTGAACACTTTAAACCCTCTGAAAGATACCAAATAGCCGCTTAAATACTATTATGTACGCGTTTTCTTAAACTGCAAATCTTCTCAAAGTCCATAAGCCACAACTTTACATCATCTCTCTTGGAAACTTAAAAAATAAGCTTTATCCATGTTGGGACTACTTTAAACCCTTTGAAAGATAACAAATAGCAGCTTAAATACTATAATGTACGCATTTTATTAAACTGCAAATCTTCTCAAAGTCTATAAGCCACAACTTTACATCATCTCTCTTGGAAACTTAAAAAATAAGCTTTATCCATGTTGGGACTACTTTAAACCCTTTGAAAGATACCAAATAGCCGCTTAAATACTATTATGTACGCATTTTATTAAACTGCAAATCTTCTCAAAGTCCATAAGCCACAACTTTACATCATCTCTCTTGGAAATTTTAAAAATAAGCTTTATCAATCTTGGGCATACTTTAAACCCTTTGAAAGATACGAAGTATCAGCTTAAATACTATTATGTACGCATTTTATTAAGCTGGTAGCCATTACTTCAAACTGCAATTCTTCTCACACTTCATAGCCCGCAACTTTACATCATCTCTCTTGGAAACTTTAAAAATAAGGTTTATCGATGTTGGGAATGCTTTAAACCCTTTCAAAGTTGCCAAATAGCAGTTTAAATACTATTATGTACGCATTTTATTAAGCTGCAAATTTGCTCAAAGTTCATAACTGCTCGTACTTCGCTTCATCTCTTTTAAAAACTTCAAAATAAGCTACAACTGTGTAAAAAACTGGGAACCATTAAATGTCTTAACACTAAGTGGTAGTCAATAGTTTTGGTAGCTATGTCATCAACTGCCAATATCCCAAACTCTCTCTCCAAAAAAAAGGGCTGAAAATGATGAAAACGAAGATTTGGTCATGAAGATTTGTGGTAAGCGCAACCAGAGCTTGTAGAATCAATGGAAAAGACACAATCGTCATCTTAATTAGCCACGTCAAGAGCCTTTTTCTCAAAATCTTTTCAGCATTGCATGATAACTAGAGACTACTAATTAATACATTCTGGCAAACCTTAACAAAAAAAATCGTAGATAAAGTCTAAATAATTCGGTGAAATCTACTCCTAAAACGAAAAATTAATTCATTCCGGCAAACCTTAACAAAAAGAATCGTAGATAAAGTCTAAATAATTCGTCGAAATCTACTCCTGAGACGAGAATGCATGAATCAAATCTAAAGTTAAAATAAATAATAGTCGAAGGCCCCAGTAACTAGAGCTCGTTAAATTAGTATTAAGTTTAGTATTAAATACTAGACTTAATTTGTTGAAATAAAATAAATCGCTTTCTTTTATTTAAAATCTGTCAAATACATTTAGGTGAAGCTGAACTGTCAATAATTAAATTTCCAAATTAACTTTGACTAAATATTAGAAGAATCTGATTTTTGATGTCTTGAATTTTTCACAGTTGATCTTTAATAGAGTACTATTAACTTGATGTCGTCTGACGATTTAAGATACATTGTAAAAAATTGAAGATGAAATTCATTGCAGGTTAGTTTATAGATAGTCAATAGTCTAAGATTCCTTTAATATCTTAAAACAATTTCAAACTTCCCAACATCTTCCATACCAATTCTAAATCTATTCTTCAAGCTTATTCTACTCTCCTACTTCAAGCTTACTTTTGTATTCAGCAAATAAATTTCCAATGAAACTAAACGCAGTGTATATCTTTGGTCGAGAGCCCTTAACTTTAAACTGCCACCCTGCTTATTTATTTAGCTAATTTCGTAAAAAAAAAATAAATACAAGAAAAAAAGAAAATAAAACTTAGAAATACAAATAAATAAATAAATAAATACAACAAATTTCAATTCCGCGTTGGCCGCAACAAGCGAAGCAATGAGAAACTGTACGCAAAAGCAAAAGTCACTGTCGACGCCGACGTCGACGTCAAAGTTGCCGGCGCAGAAGCTTTTTGGCCTATTGCTATGTGCGTATATGTGCGTGTGTATGTATGTACGTATCTGTGTGTGTGCTCTTGTGCAAAATTTTTGCAAATTGCTGACGGCCGAGTAGCTACACCCATACATATATATAATTGGGCATTTGACTCTGTGCGTGTGTGTGCGTGTATCTCTGTGTGAGTATCAGTGTGTTTGTGCGAGCTGTGTCTAAATTTATAGCCGCTTACGCACGAACGACGCCAAAATGGCAAAGCCCAAACAGCTGACAACAAAAAATAAAAGCGCACAGTAAACACTCGCTGAGGGCGACAAATGGGTGTTCACGGTAACAGTCTTGTGCAACTTTGACATTTCGGGCCGATTTTAAAAAAAGAAAAGAACCACCCAAAAATAAAAAAGACACGCGCACCGTTGAAGCCTAGCAACCAAAATATTTTAAATATTTTAACATTATTTCTAAATAAAATTGCTATATATCGAAAAAAAAAAGTTCGAATTTGTCCCAAATTATTTTTTTTCCCCCCTTATAAGAAATTGATGCGCTTAGATAAAGAATAAATAAAATGATCGTTGGCAGCACTTTTTTTAACATAGTTCTAAGCACTTAAATAAAGAATAAAATATCTCTCTCTATTAAAAATATTATAGTTGACAGAACTTTTTTTAAAATAGCTCTACGCATTCCTATAGAAGGAATTTATGTCTATAAAATAATAAATAATATAATATAATAATATAAAATAATTCTGGAATCTAATTTGGAAAATAACCTTTTATTTATAAAATTACTTTATACCTAAAAAAAATAATCCAATTTGTCCCAAATCCATTTTTTTGTTCGCTTTATAAGAATTTGATACGCTTTAGTTAACAATAAAATACACTCTATAAAAAAATGGCATACGTAAAGTCGGGTGCGGACGACTTTAGGATACCCTGTACCACTAGCTTGCAATAAAATCCGGTTCCTTCACAAAAAACCAAAAGCAGAAGAATTTTTAAGCAAAAATTTTTTTTTGACCGACCGTTCCTATGGGAGCTATAAGGTATAGTCAACCGATTTGGATTAAATTTGGCACATTGCTTAAGTGCTCTAATAAATTTCTAAACGCCAAATCTGGTTACGATATCTTTATTAAAAAACGAAATATAGAGAATTTTTCTTTAAAAAAGTTATTTGGGCCGATCGGTCCTATGGGAGCTATATGATATAGTCAACCGATTTTAATCAAATTTAATACAGTGATTGGGAACTATAAAAAACTTTAAAATACCAAATTTGGTTACGATATCTTCATAACAAACGAATTATCTATCTAAAACCTTTTTTTTTTGTCGAGGAAGTCTCAAACACCCATATGGGAGCTGTATAATTTATCCCCGATATCAAAAAAATAAAATAAACTTGTATCCTGTGAAATAATATGGGATCTAATGTGAAAGTTTGGTAACTCTAGCTCTTACCATCTCTGAGATCTAGGCGTTCAAACGGACAGACGGACATGGGTATGTTATATCGACTTTTCTATTCACCCTGATCATATTTTAGGTAACTTTGGGGTGTCTCCGACGACTTCTTCTATATGTTACATAAATTTTCGGCTTGCACAAACTTAATATACCCTTTGTACCATACGGTACAGGGTATAAATTAAGATAATTTTTTTTAAATAGTTCTAAGTATTTCTATAAAAGGAAATTATGTCTCCAATACAAAACAAAGAATAAATAATAATATCACATAATTCTGGAATCTTATTTGGAAATGAACCTTTTTCTCATCAAAATACACAGCTAAGAAAAACAAATTTTTATAAGCGATCCTGCCTAATATATAAATTAACCTCTAAAATTTTAACATTTAATCGTCCTGAGCAGCTTTAATGCATATTTCTGCTCTAACAAATTCCATAACTAAAGTTCACTCTCAGCACTTATTAAATTGCAAAGTTGCACAAAAACTCAACTAGCTAAAGCGTGAACGCACCTTTTGTTAGTTGATAATTTGTTCAGTTGTTGAGCTGATGCTGCTTCTTGCCTAACTTTGTTTACAATTAAATTGAAATTTAAGCGCCACTAAAAAGTGTTAATTGCACAATGTAGTTAATTTAAAAAACAAAATCTGCAAGATTCATTTGTATAGCGCTATTTCTAAAGAATAGGCTTAGAATTGGTATGGAAGATGTTGGGAAGTTTGAAATTGTTTTAAGATTTTTAAGGAATCTTAGACTATTGCCTATCTTTAAAGTAATCTGGAACGAATCTTATATTAAATTTTTTACAATGTATCTTAAATCGTCAGATGACATCAAGAAGTACGTTGTATTTCCTTACAATTATTCTCTTAGATTAGTCATTTGTGCTAAAAACAATTTATTGACATTTGGCATAACTACAGTGCGTGAAAAAAGGTTAAAGCTACCTTTTTTCAATAAAATTCAAAAAATTTCAAATATTTTTGGATGACTTGCTATGATACCAATAGAAAAAACAAATGTTTTTTGATAGATATTCTAATTAAGATAAAAGTTACAATATTAAATCAAAATTTGGCAGGTGTCTTTGACACCTATTGGTAGAAAAAGAATGAAATGTTTGAAAAACACATTCAATTGTGAAAAAACTAATTTTGAAATATTGTGAAACTCATTTTGCAACACTTTCAACTCAACTCAACCGCTAAAAACTGGAATAGTTCTAATAGTTATAAAAGTGCTCAACTTTTTAACTCCCTGAATACCCTAATTGTCTAATTTGCGAGCAGCTACTGTATATGCTTTTGGTATATCTTTTATTTCTTGCGCTCTCTAGCTGTTGATTGTCATTATCAACATGTTCATCATCATCATTATCATCATCGTGAACATCATTTGCGAAGTGTGTAAATAAGCGACTCATTTCGGCAGCTTTTGCTTTGACTTCTAACTGCTTTTATGCACACAGATACACGTATGTATCTATGTGTATATGCGTATATATGTATGCAGATACTATGCTAACTAACTTAGCCATCTCTATCTAGCTAGCTAGCTAGCTAGTTAGTCAGTCAGTTAGCGCCCAGCGTTGCTCTGTTGTCAAGCTACAACAAGAACAACAACAATAACATTAATATAACGCGATGATTACGCAATGCGTTTATATATATATGAATATATGTATGTGTTTATATACTTATGTGCCTGAATTGTGCTGCGACACACACAGATACAAACATGCATACATTGACACTTAGGCGTCGTTTTGTTTCATTTCCGCGATCAACAAATGCCCAGGCAAACAACAACAACAACGACAACGACAACAACAAACAACATAAAAAATTCGCAAAAGCTAAGAGAACAACAACAACAACAATCGCATTTGCCATTGCCATGCGTGCGACCCAATTGGAAATTTGGCACACATACAAGCATATGCTTAGAATGTAGAAACATACTAGTATAAAAAAAATACCAAAAATTAAGCAAGGCGACTTTCAGATACTCTACGTTACTAAATATGCATATAAGTAAAACTTGGTCTTGAGTGCGAGTCAAACTTAGTCTACACTTTCCAGCTAAAATACGTTTATTTTGTATATAAATGGTTCGGATTATAATGATGTTTGGTTTATATTTATGGAACAATTTTTTTTTTTTTAAGTTTTAGCCAAGGAAATAAAAAAAAGCTGTAAAAAAATAATAATAATAAATATATAATCAAAAAATAAAAAAATATAAGAAACTTTAAAAAAAAAGTTCAATCTTATTTGTTTACTGATTAGAGTAGCTTTTTAAACTTTATTAGAGCGTAAAGTTTTAGGTTATATTCAAATTCGTAAAGGTCAAAATAAAGTTGGATTAATAGGAATTCCTCAACCTTTTTGTGATGCGATTAAATTACTTACTAAACAAATCAAAAAAAAAAAAATAATAATAAATAAAATATAAGAAACCTTAAGAAAGTTCAATCTGTAGGCCTAGGTTGCAACAAATCTTTTATAACTTAAAATTAGCTTCCACTTTTTAATTATATAAATAAAAAAAATTATTTATTTGCTTACATAAATAAGTAGCCAAAATCTAGAGTTTGGCTATCCTAGCTGTCTAAATGCCAAGATTTATGCGTTCATACCGACAGCTGAAGGGTATCTTTTGGGCGTAGTTAAAATCTCATTTTTGGGTGCCTTAGTTCTTATAATTCTCAAGATCTTGTTGTTCAGAGAGATAAGCGGATATATATTTATCAATTTCCATTTGTTTTTCAAACCAATTTCGAGATAGCTTTGTGGGATTTCCTACGTCTTTCTACACATGTACATTTCAGTAGCAGATCCACGGGGGGTTTTCAGGTCAGATTTTTGCAAATATATCGACAAAAATAAGTGACGAGAGCCATTTTTTTTGGATATTTCTCGATTTAGATGATTTTTTACATATTTAAAGAAACTGCAAGTCGTTAGTAACCAGTTAAATTTTTATTGCAAAGATCCGATTATTTAATGAGTAATCAATTACGAATATTCGATTTTTTTGATATCGGGGTTAAATTATATAGCTCCCATGTGGGTGTTTGAGACGACCCCGATAAAAAAAAAAGTTTTACATGAATAATTCTTTTGTTTATGAAGATATCGTAACCAAATTTGGTATTCGAAAGTTTTTTATAGTTCCCAATCACTGTAAAAAATTTAGTCAATCGGTTGACTGTATCATATAGCTCCCATAGGACCGATCGGCCAAAATAACTTTTTTAAAGAAAAATTCGCTATATTTCGTTTTTTAATAAAGATATCGTAACCAGATTTGGCGTTTGGAAATTTTTGAGAGCACCTAAGCAATGTGCCAAATTTGAACAAAATCGGTTGACTATATCATATAGCTCCCATAGGTCCGATCTACCAAAAAATCGAGATTTTAACAAAATTTGTTGTGTTTCGTTTGTTTGCTAAGATATTGGGACCAAATTTGACATTCGTGAGTATTTTATAGTTCCTAAGCACTGTACTAAATTTAATCCAAATCGGTTGACTAGATCATATAGCTCCCATAGGACCAATCGGTCCTAAAAAAGGTTTTTTTTACAAAATTCGATGTGTTTTGTTTGTTTGTAAAGATATTTGAAATAAATTTGGCATTCATATCTTTTTTAAGGTATTTAAGCACTGCGTCAAATTTTATTGAAATCGGTTGACTATATCATATAGCTCCCATAGGAACGATCGGTCAAAAAAAATTTTTGCTTAAAAATTCTTCTGTTTTTGGTTTTTTGTGAAGAAATCGGACTTTATTACAAGCTAGTGGTACAGGGTATCCTAAAGTCGTCCGCGCCCGACTTTACGTCCGCCATTTTTTTTTTTAGATTTAAAATAAAATTTATAAGATACAATATAATTAAAATTAAATTAATTGAAATATAAGATAAAAATTTAACTCTTATGGAAAATTAATGCAATTTAAAAAAAATAAAACAAATGTGCATTTTTGCTTAAAATAATATCTCATATTATTTGGGGCTTTTAAGTTTAAATTTTTTAAATTTATTTGGCTTTTATACCAAATAGGTCAGCCGCTTAATTCTATATCATAGAAACCTTACAAGTTATCAAAATATTAAAAAAAATCAAATCTGAGCTTATTATGAAAAAACTTAAAGTCTCTAGTTTTTAAGTTCTGCGAGTTTCTCCGTCTGGAAACAGTACCTCACCTTACGCTCTCTACAAAACTGTCATAAACTCATAACTCCGAAAAAAAGAGTATCCCATAAACATAGCAGAGCAACTTGTCGTTGTTGCTGCTGTTGCTATATAAAAAATAAAAAGAGAAATTTTTGCGCGTTGTTTATATTTCTTTTGACCCTTTTGGTCGACCGGGGGCGTCTGAGCGCATTTTGTTGCCAAAGTTTCTAGCGGGTCTTCATCAACATTTTGAAATTCAATGCTATCTACGCACACACACTCACACACGCACACACACACACTCAGCTTGCGCAAATTAGTTCAGTAGGTGCGTCGCAGTTGTTGTTGTTGTTGCTGTTATTGCTATTGTTGTTGTTGTTTCTATTGTTGCTAGCTGTCGTTGTTTAAATTTAGGTTCGCACGCAGCAAATTAAACATTGAAAATCATAAAGTCAACCAAAAAAAAAAAAATAGCGAAAAAAAAGCAAACAAAAACTACTTCATAATAAAAAAAATTCGCACATATCTGTCCTTGACACACATTGCGTATACGCAACTTTTTTTTTGCGTACAATTAAAGTTGACGCCGACGTCGACGCTGACGCGTTAAGTGCGTATGCGTGCGTGCGTCTGTGTAGGAGTGTGCGTGTGACCTACTTATGAAATCTAACAGATAGCAGGCAGAGCATATGTTTCGCTTTTGGATTCGTTTAGGAATTTATTTTTTAGCGCTTTTTTTTTTGTGTGCGTAATTTTTTTTATTTTTTTTTCTAGCCAATTGTGTTGAGTTAAGCTAGAGATAGATTCTATAGTTTGCAGATTTCGTTATCTGAAGTATTTCATTATTAATAGTAATAGATTGATAAACTAGCTAAGTTAGACACTTTTGCTTTTTGTTGGAAGATTGGAAGTAGATTCGTAATTCTAAAGTAGGTGCAATAAAAAAAAAATTTGCAAAACAAATTAATTTGCTGTTTACTTAGAAGTATAAGAAATATTTAGATACAGATAGATAGATGCATAGATAGATAGATGCCTTTTTTATCTTTATTTTGTATCAATTATTAAAGAAATAAAATGTATAAGAAAAAATTATATTATATTGTATTAAAAGTAAAAGTTTCAGAAGAACTAACAGCTAAGTAATTTAGAAGACCCCAACCTAAATCTTAGTGCAAAAGTGCATTTCTGCACAAGAAAATTAAGAGTTTAAAAATAAAATCATTAATCATCTTAATATTAGTCTAAAAATTATCAAAAAGTCAGCCATGCAGAGTCTACTACGTATCCAGATCACACCTGGACTCTTAGCAAGTGACACTGGTCATGACGCAATTATTTATTCCCTTCCTGACGTATCGATCTGCTCTAGATCAGATCTTATTAGTCCCTTCCAACTCAGATCAACTCCAACAAAAGACCTACTGTTATTCATGAGGAAAGCGGAAAGTCTTTTGTTTTAACCTTATGGTATGGTACAAAAGACCTTTTTGGTCGAAGTGCCCCACCTCTCTGTGAGGTACCCTATTCGGAAAAAAAAAATAATATATTATCTAGCTAATTCATATAGACATGATTTTGTTTACGATATATTAACGAATAACTGAAACAAGTGCCCAAAATGATGTTTTTCGAAATACCTCGAAAACGGAGCTTAAGAGAAAAAAAAAGGGTTGGGATTTTCGAGTTTACCGACTCAAAATTACACCAAAAAACAATTATATACGAAAGTTCACTCGATGAACCTTAATTTTGTAAGCTAGTGTAAATTACTAAATGAATAAAAAATATATTATAAAATATTAAAAAAACGAAATAAAATTCTTCTATTGGAAGTCTTATTCAGCTATTTTCGGCTTGATTTTGCTTTTTAAAACCTACAAAGCTAGAAAGTAACAAATTTTCAGTTTTTAATTAATAAATCGTATTTAATTTACTTAATTTGCAAACTACAATTGTCTATAGCGTAGATCTTTCTCTTTTTTAATTTAATAGTTGTATCCAATGGTGAATTGTTTGATACGAGTTTATAGTTGACCGTTTATACAAATATACTTTCAGATACATTCCGTCAACTCGACACACTTTATTATCTTATAGATATTTTGGATGATTTGTCATTTGCCATTTGTCAAAATTAACGCCCGCATGCAAAATGTTTGCACAAACCTTCAAAATGTCTGTTTGATGCGCAACAATCAATCAAATTGGTAGTGGTTGTTGTTGTTGTTGCAACGTCATCTCATCATCTCATCATTTCGCGTCATCTGACATCTGAGTTTTAGTGCCGCCCCAAAAAAAGAGCTGGTCAGTTGCCAAACAACTTCCGCCTTTTTCAATTTGAATCAAAAGTTGCGTCTTGAAACGAGTTCCTTACGAGACAGAATGGAAAATTTTATGGGATTTCTTATGAATGTTGAAATCTATTTGAAAACCGGCTATTTGCGAAAATAGTTTGGGCCGACAATTGAAAATTTTACTACTCTTTAGTTATATGGTTTTTAAGTACCCGGTTGCAGTTGGCCTTGTTAACGTTTAAAACTGAAAATGAATATATGAATGAATTATATTCGAAACGTTTTTGAAGCGATTGCGAATATAAGTCGTTTAGTGTGTTGAGTTTTGGGCAAAGTAGAAACTGTTCAAGCTGATTTATTTGAATTATCTTCAAAAACTGTGTTTTCCAAAAATTATCTTCTTTTTTAATAAAAAGTGTTAAAAGCATGGAAACTATTTCATAAAAAAAAATTCTTCTACCTTCGAGCATAATGCTATCACAGTAATTACGATATGTACAGATCTAAAAAGTCTACAGTCTATAAAAAAATGTAATGTTCGACTATTTTTCAAAACTGCCAATATTCAGAATGCTTTTTATCAACTAAAAAAATGTTGTAAAAATTATGATAAGCTTTAGGCAAAAAGGGAATTCTTTTAAGAACATTTTGAGTTAAAGATCTACGAAATCGGATAGGAACAGACCATTTGTTCCTGAGATAATAACGTATAACTCTAAACAAGTGCCCAAAAAGAAATATTTCTAAAAAAAAAAGAGTATTCTTTTATGTAATGAACACTTTGAGTTTAAGATCTAAGAAATCGAATAGGACCAATAAGTTTTGTTCATGAGATATTTACGTATCTAACTAACTAAAACAAGTGTCCAAAAAGAAGTTTTTCGAAAAAATCTCGAAAAAAAAAGGGAATTCTTTTATGAACATTTTGAGTTCAAGATCTACGAAATCGGATAGGAAGGATTTGTTCATGAGATATTAACGTATAACTAAAAGAAGTGACCAAAAAGTAGTTTCTTTCAAAAACTCTCGAAAAAAGAATAGAATTCTTTTATAAACATTTTGAGTTTCGAAATCGGATAGGAACAGTAGATTTTGTTCATAAGATGTTAACGCAAAATAATAATTATTAATGGATCAATTATTCATAAATTAATAAATTTTTAAAATTAAGAGTTTATTAAATTTTAATATCATTTTTAACCATCATATTTAATATCACAAAAAATGCATTTAAAAAAGATAGAAAGATTTTTTAGCGTTTTATGCTTTGATTAAAAATTTAAAGCCTTTATAGTAGAAAAATATGCCTCCAATAAATTTAGAAATCTTTACGACCGATTCGCAGACAGCATATATGGCAAGTTTTCGTACGTTTGGAAGCAGTTGGATTGGATGCCCCTTACACGATTTTTATAAATAACCCCCACAGTTTCTTTTTTTAGTACTTCTCTTAACCTTTAATTTAAGTTAAGGATAATTGCAGCTACGAAATATATCCCTTCGACGTCTTTAGCATTTGCAATAAGCCTTTGCGCAAAAATTTTTTTACAGTGTAATTTTTCTTTTCACCCGAAGGTTTATTTTTCTGACTTCATACTTGTTCTCAGTGAACACAAACATTTTGTGCAGCCTGTACATAACTTCAAAAGTAGGAAATAACCTCGTTTTCGGGTACATAACATCAAATATCTCAAAATCCTGACCCCGGATTTGGATTCTACGCAGCAAATCATTTCGGAAATGTCCGTAAGCTTTCCAACAACTGAACCATGTCGACCTTGAAATTTTTTTTTTTAAATCTTCATATATCCGAGTAGAGGCTGAAGTTTGATCAAAATCGTGTCACTATTTCGTATTAGAGGTGGAGAACTATCGATAGTACTATCGGCACAATCGATGGTTGAGCACTATCGAGCTGCCATCGATAGCAGCCAGACATTTACGATAGTGCCGATAGTGCTATCGATAGTTCTCCGATAGTTTTCACATCACCAAAAGTATAATTTGAGCGTTTATTTGTGGCGTTTGCTAAAAAAATATTTGTGAAAAAATTTATTAAAACAGTGATCCCTCAATAAAAAGAAAAGGACCGCTTTCTTCAAAGAGGTATAATGCTTACTTTTAAAGTACAGTATGAAGTCGGTAACCGCAACTAATAGAAATCTAGGTAATTTTACTTATTGAGGAGGTTGCAGCCACCGAGGAAAAATATATAACTCGTATCACGAAGCTCTTTACGAAATAAGAAAAACGGTGACAATTTGTCAGTGTTGAAAAAATCGAAGAATTGCGTGTATCGAAGTTTGCGATTACCGAGTTCATACTGTAGTTATGAAATATTTTGATTATGTGCCGAATTTAAGGTAAACGTCGGGACTCTCACACTCAGTGTGTCGAGGGTTGAAAGGCAGGCACGGACTCGGAGAAAGATTTGGCGACCGAGAGGCAAACACAAAAAAGAAAACTAAAATCTCACAAGTATGGAAATACTATAAAACGTCACGGAAAGGAGTACAAAACCAGCGAAAATACTTCAAGCTTTCACGATCATCGAAAAAGATTCCACACTGGCTTGGAAAATCATGTTCCAGATTCCAGCACTCCAGCTGCAGGTATTTCGGCGGATACTGACAATACCGCATTGTAGATCGTCAATGCATTCTGAAGCTTCGCATAATTGTTTCGGAGAGGCAAACCAGGCTCAAGGAAGAAAATGTGAAAATTCTTTAATTCTTGAACCAAAACTTTTGGATCATAAAACATTAATATCGTATATGAATTTTTATGTTTAAAACTTAAAAAAACTTTAAAATTAAAATCAAATATGTATATTAGTGTGGACGGGACTATCGTCGACTATCGCTAGTACTATCGTCAACTATCGATGGTTGTGAAATTACTATCGTCGACTATCGATATTTCTTCACCTCTATTTCGTATAGCTGTCATACGAAAATTGAATCAGCTTTCTGCGCCACCTTGTAAAATACTTTGCATCAAGCCTACTGAGCCTCTCTTACGGGCTCCCATTTTTGAGCCGCTCTCTTACGCTCTCTATGGATGGCTTTCTATAAAGCTGGACGGGCATCGGTCTGTCTAGTGTTTTCCAATACGTTTTAGCTCCATTTCACAATGCATATGGAGTTCACTTAAACAATTTAAGCTATTTTTTCCACTATTATTATTATTATTATTATTGCAATTATTACTTTGGCTGGCTTTATTTTTTCTAATGTCACGCAATGGCTGCGTTTTGCAGCTTGTACGTGTCATATTGAGGCTTTTGAGCGTTTTACTTTTTTTTGTTATACTTTTTTTTTTATTGTTTGCACATTTTTTGTGATAAGAGCAGCATGTGTGTGTATGTGCGTGTGTGTTTGTGTGTCTACAATAAACACATTTGTATAAAAAAGCAAAAAAAAAAATTGGAGTGCAAACATGCAAAGTGTGACTTTTGCTCGCTTACTAAAAATGTTTCAGCTGATAAAACTGAAGGGGGCGCCGCGGCAGTCAGCGGGTAGACGTCGCCAGTGCGCAAATTGAAGGCAGCGCGTTTCATTTTTTTTTGGCCCATATGTTTGCCAAACATGCCAAATTGCGTAATTATCAGTGCTGGTATATAATATATGTATAGCTGAAGCTAACGCTGACGCTGGCAGCAGCAGCAACAGCGACGCTGACAGCCAAAGAGAATTCGCAAATAGTCAAAAGATCAAGAACACACGCACACATCAAAACACACACATACACGCTAGCGCGCTCTTCAACTTGACTTTGAAACAAAAATAGGCAAAGCGCCAGAGAGCGCAACAAAAAAAAAATTTCGGTATATTTGGCAACACAACAAAAATTTTGGCAACATGCGTGAGCGCCGGAGAGTAGCACAAGAGCGCGCGCGCGTCACGCTTCATTGTGCGTGCGCCAGTTGCTGGGGATTTGTTTGGCCGCCGCTACGCGCCGCGCTCTTTTGTTTGCCGGCGCGGCGTCGCACGCACTTTTTGCACACATTGCTGTTGTTGTTGCTGCTGCTGCTGGCAGTTCGTTGGCTTTTTGTGCGTGTCGTCGACGTTGACGCTGACGCGTCGGCTAGAGCTGCCTGCTGTTGTTGTTGTAAAATTTTAGTGCGTGTCGTTGATCTTTCAGCGGCAACAACAATACGCAGCAACTAGCGGCTTTTGGTCGACGAGCGGGTTCAATGAACTTTTTTGCGTTGGCTCTCTTTTTTGTTTGTTGTTGTTGTTGTGCGAAAACTATTTGGCGCGGTGCGTTGCTGTCGTTGTTGTTGTTGTTGCCGTATCTTATAGTTTATTTCAATTTGTTGTTGTTGTTACGCAGCGTGTAAGCAAAAGTTCAATAGACTCGCGAATTTTATTTATTTTTTTTGGTTTTTTTTATTTTTTGTCTTTTTTTGTATTATTTTAATTTTATTTTTATTGCTTTTTTTATACCCTCTACGCATAGAGTATTTTATTTGGAGGCTTACAGCTCATTTTTGTAGGCAGCTACTGTTTGAAAACTTTAATTAAATAATGTTTAAACTATAGTAAATTAATTTAATTTTTAGCAAATTATTAAATAAAAAGTTATTAATCAAATGGTCTAATAAAATATAGGTATATGTAAAGGGTGTTTTTTTTAAGCTTAAACGATCTGCAACAAGAGTTGACAACCAATAGCTTTTGAACGTAGGTATAGGGTGTTTTTTTCAATAGTGATAATATATCAAACTGTTGGCTATCATTTGCTTTAAAATTCCGATTCAGTAATGAGGTTTCGTTACATTTTTGAATTTTTCTTTTAAAAATAATATTCCGCTCTGAATTCGCTTCAATATTTCAGAAAATTTTTTTTTGTGAATTGATTAAAACTATTTTCAGGGAACCATTGCATACAGAAAAATTGGCCTATGTTGTGCATAAATAGCCATAAGAAAGGAGCTATGGAGTACGCTATCGAGTTTTTTGTATAAAAATCTGTGAAAACGTCCATTATGGAAGAGCGAAACAGTTCTAACGTGTAAATCGATTGTCAGAATTGAGTATAAGGGCGAAAGACCAATCGAACCATCTAGTAGCTGGTTCCTTCCGAAGTTTCCCTTAGGATAGCTGGTGCATTAAAAAATTAAATGAAATAATCCTATCTGGTAAAGCGAATGATTAGAGGCCTTGGGGTAAAAACGTCAATAAAAAGTGATTTCTACGGGATACATGGCATACATCTCATAATATATATTTTTGTTTTTGTCATAATTTTGTTTACTAGCAATCAACATATATATAAGGTTATGATCCAAAAATATTCAAATTATTAAAACGTAATTTTGTTTAAAATAATATCACTCCGCGAAATGCAACTCAAAGTTGGCCTTCAAGAATATTTATTTTTCTTAAGGGTATTCCAAGCCCTTGTATGTCCATTATTAATGTCAACATAACTCTGGAACCAACAACAGAAGTTCTTGAATAGCTGGAAGGACAGAAGAACGGACGATTTTCAACAGCTAATGGCTTCTTTCTAACAATTTGTATATTTTGAAGAAAGAGATTTTACCAGATGACACAAATAAAATCGGTTAAATAAAGAAGAAGATCTTTATTTCTTTTTATCTTTTCTTGAAGGCTTGAATGCGAGAGATTGTAAGATATTTTTCCCGACATTTTCAAACCTTTTGGAAAAAGATTCAAGCAGATGACAAAAATAAAATGGTGGATATCCTTTAACAGTTTTCCATTTTAAAACAAATAACATGGAACTTTCCTAAAGTACAGTTGAAATTTTGTTTTCTAAATTCACAAAGGAGCATTAAATTGGTGCATTGTCTAGAAAATATGTTGTATAGATATTCTTTACAGGGAGTACCAAAAATCACTTTTCAAATAAAGTAAAGTCGAGCTTGTTATCCTTTAAAAATTCCCAAAATCAGCTGTAAATGTTTGCGTTATCTAGAAAATATGTTGTACAGAAATTCTTTACAGTGAGTTACAAAAAGCAGTGTATATGAAGAAATCGATTTATTCGAAAATTTACTTTCTTTCAGTATTAGAATGTTTTAGGGTATTTGACTGTTGTTTCAGACTGTATCAAAAGTTCGATTTGTTTTTGTTTTTTTCCTCTTTTTTTTTTTTTGTTTATCTTCGACCATAAGCCACATTTTTATAATTTTGCATTTAAACGATTATACGTTTTTTTTTTATTTTCTTCGATGCTTTAAACTTTTGATAAGTAATAATTAGCAAACTCTTCTGGGGCATCCAAAACTATTTAATCATAGCCAAAATCAGCCTCTGGCCATTTTTCTAACCATTAATTTGATTTGCAGTCAAGCAGTAGCCAAATATCATTAAGTTCTGGCTGAAAACTGGCTGGAACTGGATTACTGACATATATAAACGAGCTTGTTAATAGCTGGACGTCACTTTCGGTAACAAAATTAAGCAGAAATATTCGGAATAAAAATTTTAAGTTCAAAAAAGTTTATATATAAGTTACATTTTTAGTTTGAGACTTTCTGAGACTTTTTCAATCAATCAAGTTAGAGTATTTCACACAAAATTGTTTTTTTCTTTTACTGAGATTTGTAATATAAAAAAACACAGCCAAAAAAAAGGATTTAGAATCTCAAAAAACTAGAAATTTGTAGGTTATGTTAGAGCCTGGGGTCTTATTGCGCTTGGAATTGCGTCAAAGCCCTCGTCGGACTCCAGAAAAAAGTTATATGGCTATTTTCAAAAGTAACGTGCTGTAGTTCGGATTCGATGAGCTGGACTCGAAAAAAATATTGTTAGTCTTTTAAGCTTATGTAAGAATAATAATTAGCTGATTTTCCTTGGACCTTAGTTTCGGTTACAGCATCCTGGGCTCCAAAAAAAAATAATATTAGGGGCTTTGAAGTTATTATAGAATCCTAAACCGCGTCAGGATTCTGTTCTGGCTTTCCAAGAAAAAATCAAAGTTTTTTTGTGTGGCTTATTCTAGAATCCTAAACCGCGTCAGGATTCTGTTCTGGCTTTCGAAGCCAAAATCTAAGTTTTTTTGTGTGACTATGAAATTTTTCCCAAAATCATGATCCACGATTTCGTCATTCCAGGAAGTAGCTTGATGTGTTGTTCAAAAGCCTTGACCTATACCTTCCAATCTTTGGAAATTCACAACCAATCTAGCCCAATCCAGTTTTACAGACTCGCCCAAACTGATATATTGCTTGAAAGTTTTTAGAAATTTTTATGCACACCATATATACAATATTTAATAATTATGCTAATACTAACAATATCTATGCAAAATTTTTCCTCTACAATTTCATCTATTATTTATGCAATATGGTATATTATTATAAATTATAATATAATGGTATTTATTATAAAGCCATATTTCCATACAATAAAATGCCAAAATGAAAGCTCTTTTGCTCTTCTATCTTAAGTGCTTTGCAAAATTTGGCTCTTAATTAAGTTTTAGTTTAGTATTAGTTTTTCGTTTAAAGATCTTTGGGAATTTGTTAACAATAAAATATTTTATTTAAATTAAAAAATGTCAACTTTATGCTGCCTTTGAGTGACAAAAGATTTGCTATAGCTAATAAATTATTTTAACTTTAAAAGATATAAAGCAGATGAAACTGCATTTGGTTAGTTAGAGCTAGATTTTGTAAAACATTTTTCTGGAGTTTCCCCATAAAAAGTCTTAGCACACAAATGTAAGAATAAATTACTTTAAAATTAAATAAAAGAATTGGCTAACATTTATTTTGAAGATATCGTTAATTTTTAGCAAATATATAGAGCGTTTTATCATAGTGACAACTCTGCGCAAATGTTATCGAAAAATTAAATGAGGCGTTTATCGAAATCTTTACCAAAAAGATATTCTATCAAATGACACAAATAAAATCATTAAAGTAAAACGGAGGTTAAAGTGGTTACATCTTTTCTTGAAGTCTTAAAACAATCCATAGGATTGAAAGGAATTTTTCTCGAGTTTTCACAATTCTTCTAGAAAAAGATTATACCAGATGACACAAATAAAATCGATAAAGTAAATATAAGCTTTTCTTATCTTTGCATTACCTTGAATGCTTAAATCTAAAAGATTTTGAGATATTTTTCCCGAAATTTGTAACTCTTGTGGAAAAGATTCTATCAGATGCCAAAAATAAAATAGAAGCTTGTCTTATCTTCACATTTCCTTCAAAACTTGAATCTTAAAGATTATAAGATACTTTTCTCTAATTTTCGCAATTCTTCTGGAAAAAGATTCTATCACACAAATAAAATCGATAAATTGTAGAATCTTTGCAATTCTTTGAAGACTTGCATATACAAGATTGTAAGATCTTTTTCCCGTATTAATGCAATTCTTCTGGAAAATATTCTACCAGATGACCCAAATAAAATTGAGAAAGTAAATAGAAAATCCTTCAAGACTTGAATCTAAAATATTGTAAGATATTTATCCCGTATTTATCCAATTTTTCTGGAAAAGATTCTACCAGCTGACGTAAATAAAATCGATAAAGTAAATAGAAGCTTGTTTAATCCTCATATTTCCTTGAAAGCTTAAATAAAATATTTTAAGATATTTTTCTCGAATTTATGCGATTCTTCTTGAAAAGATTCTACCAGATGACACAAACCGATAAATTCAATAGAAGTTTGTAGAATCTTTACAATTCCTTGAAGACTTGAGTCTAAAAGACTGTAAGATCTTTTTCCGTATATATGCAATTCTTCTGGAAAATATTCTACCAGAAACACACAAATAAAATCGATAAAGTAAATAGAAAATCGTTCAAGACTTGAATCTAAAATATTGTAAGATATTTTTCCAGAAATTTTCAGTTCTTATGAAAAGAGATTTTACCAGATGAAAAAAAGAAATTAGGTACTGAAAAAAAAGGCTTAGCATGTTTTCAATTTTCCTTGAAGACTTGAAAGAATGCAAAAGACTGTTAGATATTTGTTCCAATTTTTAACAATTCTAGTGGAAAGAGAATATATTTCTGGCAAAAGAATAAAGAATATATATTTTTTTTATCAAAATTTGTATTTCTTGTAGAAAGAGATTTTTTCAGATGACACAAATAAAACCGATTAAATAAAGAAGCAGATTGTCTTAATTTAATCATTTTTGAAAATTTGAATGCAAAAGATTGTAAGATATTTTTCACCAAATTTTTTAATCTTGTGAAAAGAGATTTAAACAGATGACAAAAATAAAATCGGTAGCTTGAAGAAGAAGCTTAACTTATTTTCATCTTTCTCGGAAGCCTGAATACAAAATATTCTCTGATATTTCATAGCGAAATTTTCAATTCTTTTGAAGAGATGATTCTATTAGATGAATTTAGAATATTTTAAGAATTATTTTTTCAAAAATGTTTGTTTCTTGTAGAAAGGGAAATAATAAATGAAATGGGTTAAGTAAAAAAGAAGCTTGATTTATTTTTATCTCTCTCGAAAGACTTCAATGCAAAAGATTGTAAAATATTTTTTCCGAAATTTTCCATGCTTGTGCAAAGAGACTCCAAATAATTAAAATCAATTCGATTAAGCATAGACGAAGCTTGTCTTATTTTCACATTTGTTTAAAGACTTGAATACAAAAGATTGTAAGATATTTATCCCAAAATTTTCCATCCTTGTAGAATGAGATTCAACCAGATAAAAAAAATAAAATAGGTAAAAAAGAAGCTTAACTAATTTCCATCTTTCTCGGAAGACTTGAATGCAAAAGATTATCAGATATTTAATTGCAAAATTTTTCAATCTTGTAGAAAGAAACTCCAAATGATATATGATAAATCAATCGATCAATTATAGAAGAAGCTTGTCTTAGGTTCACATTTCCTTAAAGTCTTGTATGTAAAAGATTAACAGATACTAATCCGATATTGTCTGGTCTTGCGGAAAGAGATTCTATCAGATAACGCAAATAAAATCGATAAAATAAAAAAGAAACTTATTTTCTTTTTTCCCGGGAAGACTTGAATGCAAAAGATTGTCAGATATTTTTTCTGAAATTTTAAATTCTTGTGGAAAGAGATGACCTGTACCAGATGACGCAAATAAAATTAATAAAGTAAGTAAGATATTAGTCTTATTTGGGCTTTCCCATGGAGAATTGTATGCAAAAATGAATGTATGTTATTATCCAATCAATTTTTTTATCATGTAGAAGGAGATTCTTTCAGATGACACAAATATAATCGGTTTAGTAAAGGTGAAGCTTGTCTTATTTTCATTTTAACTTGAAGTCTTACATGTAGAAGGTTTTACGATATTCAAAAAAAAAATATTTGCTTTCACAATGAGATGATAATCTTAAAATCGACAAAGAAGAAGATTGTCTTATTTTCGCTTCTTCTGCATTACTTAAATATAGCCAGAGCTTCTATCAGATGATAGGATTTAAATCGATTAAGAGGAAGATTGCTTTATTTTAAGTTTTTTTTTAAGCCTTAAGAATTGTATTGGATTATTTCTTGGTCCCTACTGCCGCCTATCCTAGATGGAGCATAGGGCGGAAACGAAACTTCTCCAGTCATCATCTCTGCTTCTTGCAAGACGTTTTACCTCATAAGAAGAGTAAAACAATTTTGTTCTTTAAGTACATCTACCAGATGACACGAAGAAGCCTCTCTTCTTATTTTCAGCTTTACTTGAAGCCTTAAATGTAGAAGATTTTACGATATTTTTTAAAAAACTTGTATTTCTTGTAGAATTAGATGATATTAAAATCGACAAAGAAGAAGATTGTCTTATTTTCTTATTTTCTTTATTCCGTAAATGTAGCAAGAGCTTCTATTAGATGATAATATTTAAATCGATTAATAGGTAGATTATTTTATTTCGAGTTTTTTTCGAGCCATAAGAAATGTTTAGATGTTTTCTTGTTCTCTACTGCTCGCCTATGTAGAGCATAGTGCAAAAACAAAACTTCCCCAATCATCATCTCTGCTTCTTGCAACACGTTTCACTTCATAAGAAGAGTACAAGAATTTTATTCTTTAGGTGCATCTACCAGATGACACGAAGAAGCCCCTTCATCTTATTTTCAGCTTTTCATGTAACCTTGAAAGAAAAATTTTATTAAAAAACTTCTCAATTCTTTTATGTTGCGATTCTTCAACAGATGAAGCCGTCAAAGTAATTTCATCAACTGAAAACTGTGCAACTTTCTTCAAAAAAGTCATTACTCGCTACCACAGCCTCTCAGGTATCTTGCCAGGAGATTCTCCAACAGATGAAACCGCCAAAGTACTTTCCATTAAAGGAAGATTCTTTCATAATCTGACTCTTCTTCAAAAGAGATATTACTCGCTACCACAGGCTCTCAGGCATCTGTTACACCCAAAAAAATAATTTCCCAAAAAATTTCAAAGTTAATCCAGTTAAGACAGCTACTTCTTTTTTTAATGTCTTTTTTGCCACAGTTTTGACTTGTGGCAACACCAAAAGGCTCATTAGTACATAGATATTTACATACAGTTTGGCCCTCTTCCATGGGTTATTATATTGTTATATATATTTTATTTTATTATGGTCAGTCTCGTCACAAGAAAGTTACCAAACCGGAATTCATGTGAAATTTGAGTCTCTTCTCTGTCTGTGTGTCACATAAAATGCAAATAAAATTTGCTATAAAATACAGAAAGAAAAAAATAGATGTGCAAAAAATGTTTGTCACCTTAAAGAGTGTCGTTAAAATTTAAATTTCGGGCGCGTCAACTGGTTTGAAAGTATTTGGCCACACACATTGAGACTTAGTATCTAATAGATACATTTAAATGTAGTTTGCGTAGACAATAGTTTGGAAAATGTTTAATGAATTTAAGAAGCTTGGCGTATTAGACGGAATGTATCTGTATCTGTAACTATTTATCTAGCTAGCCATGCATTAATGTCATTCGACAAATTTATGTGCGTGTCATGAAATGTATGTAAGTAATTAGAGCAACAACAGCAACAACAACAACAATTGCGTCGCATAACTAAATTAACCTTGTTCTAAACACACACATGCACACACAGTTACAGTTACACACACAAATATATATAAAACAGTTGCGGCGGAAATGTACACAAAAACCCAGTGCGATATATTCGCAGATACATTTGTATCTTTGTTTGTATCTTATGGGTCCTTGGTTATAATTAACTCACAATTGCACTCACACACACACACACTCGCACACACACACGCACGCGCATAAAAATTAAGTTGCTCGGTTCGGACAAAACACGCAAACGTAAAACCCCCGTTAGACCCCGTTACAGACCCCCTTCCCCACTCCAGATGCCACCTCCTTCACTGCTCTGGTCACACTTTTTTTAACATCATGCTGTCCAATGCGCCTTCATTGATTGAATGCAGCCAAAAGCAACAACTGCAACAACAACAACAATGTTTGCATGCTCTTGATGGCAATTGTTGGTGCAGCGAGGCAGAGACCACTGTACTCGGCCGTCTGACTTGCTTGCTGCTGATCAGATAAATTGCCATTGGCACCTGGGCTGCCAATCCGTCCGTTCGTCCATTCGTCCGTCAGTTCGTCAGCCAAAATGCTAATTGCCAATGGCCAAAACAGAATAAACACAAAACTTAGACCAGACCAGCAAGGAATCCAAATCGGAGCCAGAGTCAGAGTTGGAGTCAGAGTCAAACACGCGGGTCAGCTTTTGGTCGCATGTCAACGGCTTGGTTGTTGTTGCTGTTGCAGTCAAAATTGCTATTAGTTTGCCTATTAGTTGAAATACTCTGCATTATAAACACCACACTCACACAGATACACTTAACATACACACACACACACACACAAATGGCTCCTTCTCAATAAGCAGCAAACGACACAACACGCATACGCAACGTGGGCTGCCATTATAATTACTACACTGCAAAATACTTACAACAGCAAAAATTAAATTTTGTATTTGTCAGTTGGACAGTCGACAGTGGAATACTCTGTAGCGGGCTAACAAAAACTACGAAAAATTTGTGGAATTGTTGTTATCGCTTTAAGCATTCTTGATTTCAACAGACCAATTTTAACCCATTTAGTCAAAGTTGCTAACGTCGAAGACACCCAAATTAACTAAAGAAGAATCAGAGTAACTAGAGAAATCGATCTAGATATTTACGTTTATCTGTCCTTCGTTCGAATAAACAGCTTTATCTCAAGAAAGATAAGAGCTATTAGATGTTGATAGAGTGTACTATCTATAAACAAACCAAGAACCTCACGATCGAAATCGAGATTTTTTCTTCAAAAATATAAATCCAAGAGCTTTATTCTACTATTAAGAGTAAACTTGTTATTTCAAGAAACTTTTTTTTAAACTTCAAAGATTTCTTTGAGAAAATAAATTCTTAGCTATAATTTTTTACTTAAGAACGTTTATTAGTTTAAGCAGAATTTCTCTCCGTAATTTCTCTAATTGAAAACAATCAGGAAAAATGTAATCTTTAAATTTATAAAAATTATTTAAGAAATAAAAATTTATACTAAAAAAAAAAAGTGCAGAAATATTTCGAGATTTATAAATTGAAAATTTCAAAAATAATATTAATCTTATAAATTGAAAATTTAAAATGATTTTTTGATTAATTTTTAATTATAATTTAATTTTAACTTATAATTTAAAAATAAAAAAATGCAGAAATATTTCGAGTTTTATAAATTGAAACTTTCAAAAATAATATTAGTCTTCTAAATTGAAAATTCCAAAATTATTTTTAGATTAATTTTTAATTATAATTTAAATTTTACGTATAATTTAAAAATAATAATTATAATTAAATTTAATTAAAAATCATTTTTCAATTTTAATAAAAATATATTATTTCTCAATTTGTATTTTAAAAAATAAAAAATAAAAAAAAGTTATTTGTATTATGGGAATTTCAAAATTTGAAAATAATTTTGATCTTACGAAATCAAAGGAAAACATTTTGAAATTTATTTAATTTTAAATTTAATTTAAGCAAACGCATTCAAAATAAATTGTTTTAAATTATATTATAATTAATTAAAAGAACTGTTAAATTAAAATTTAATTCATATTGTAAAAATTAAAAAAAAAATTAAAATCATTTTAACTACAATATATAAATTTAGTTCATATTGTAAAAATTTTAAAAATTGAAAATCATTTTAATAATATACATAAAATGAAAATTTAAATTTTTTATTTTTTACAATAGTTTCAGAATATAAAGTTTACAAAATTAAAAAAATTTATATATTTAAAATTATATTTATTTATTTTATTTATTTAAATATAAAATTATATACTATATTATTTAAATTCAACTAAAATTCCGATAAATGTTATCTTACAAATGAAAAAAAAATAAAACTTTTTTTTAATAAAAACAAGAAATTAATTTGAAATAAACTGTTTCCTAGAATAAATAACTGAAATAAATTGTATTCTAAAAATTGATATAAATCGAAAGATTAAAATATGATTTAAGTCTTTGAAAATATATTGAAATAAAAAATAAAATATATCTGAATTTGTATTTTAAAGACTTAAAAATGAATAGAGAAATTTAAAATTTTTTTGGAATTTAAAAAAATTTTTATTCTATAAATTAAAAATACAAATTATTTCTTGCAAATTAAAAAAAAAAAACATTATTTTAATGAATTCGAAAAAATTATATTATGAAATAAAAATGCAGAAATAAACTTATAAATTTAATATAAAAAATTTAAAATAAATTATTTGTCTGAAATTTTTAAATAAAAATAACTTTTGAATGTGCTTTGAAAAAATTCATTAAACGATTAATAAAAATTTCAATGTGAAGATGCTTAAACTTTTATTATGATACAATTTTTACAACTGATTCAATAATAATATAATATAATTATAATGTAATTTAAAGCTTTCTGGGATACAAAGTTTGGAAAATGACGAAAAATTGAACTATAAATCATAATTTTTCAGTTTTATTTTAAAGATTTAAAAATTAGTTTTGAAATAATATTTGAATAAAAATTTAGAAATAGTTTTTTTCTATAAATTAAAAATTAACATTGTTTTTTCGTTAACAAGTTACAATTTTTTTTTATAGTCTAAAAAATTGAAATAAATTTTATTATAAAAATCTAAAAATTTAGTAATAATTTTGATGTAAAATAATTGAAAATAAATTTATGTCTTAATTTTTTCAATAAAAATTACTTTTAAATTTGCTTTTTAAAAAATTAAACGATTAATGAAAATTCTAATATAAAAATGTTGTAACTTTTAATTTGATGCAATTTTTAGAACTGTTTAAATTATATTTATAATTGAAAGCTTTCCCAAAAAGTTAGCAAGATGTCGAAAAGTCGAACTTATAGTAAAATTTGTATATTTTTCTGTTTTGGGCCAATTCGTTATGAATACAAAATTTTGCATGGAAATTTAAGTAACGTCACGCTAAGAAGTTAGACTTATAAAAAAAGAAAGGTACATTTTTTTTAAGCTTTATAACTTAAAAAGCTTTCATTATGATGACAAAAGTCGAATTATGAAACTTAATTTTTATATTTTTTAGTTCTAAGGCAAAAAGATATTTATACAAAAATTTGAGTAACGTCACGTCAAGCACTTAAACTTATAAAAAAGAGAAAGCCAGTTTTTTTAAGCTTTATAACTTAATAAGCTTTATTTATTTTAAACCATACACAAAAAAAATGTATACCAAAAAATTCTATAAAATTTTTAATTTTGAAATTCATTCAAAAAAGAACTTTTATTTTTTGTAACGTAACGCCAAGCGTAATTTTTTTATATCTTTTGATTGATAAGATCGTTGCCAAATATAATATTAAAATTGACTTTTTTGTCAAACGCCCCTAGGCGGAGTTTGGGGATTTCTATGAATAACTTATAATATAAATATGCTCAAGTATAAAAACCATTTTGAAAATGTTGCTGCTTCCAATTCTTAGGTTAAATTTTTAAGATTTTATAATGATTTTTAATAAATTAGAGTTCATTTAAAAATTTAATAGTAGTTTTTACGCAATTACTATCTGAAAGATCATAACTCTAAGTCCCAGTCTTGTTGTCTAAACAAAGTAGATACTGTATAAAAACTAATAATTATCTAATATGATATTCTGATATCTCGGCCCCCTTTCAAGTAGGGTACAATAACCTTGAGCAAGGGACAAACTTTGTTTGGTGCCAAATGTTGCCCACAACGTTGTTGTTGTTATTATTATTGTTGTTGTTTTGCTTTGCTTAATTACAATGTAAGCCAAGGAAGAAGAAGAAGACGACGTAGTAGTAGAAACGAACGAAGGAAGAGAAGAGTAGAAAGCAAAGCAACAAGAAGAATGCAACTTAAAATGCGCAATAATTGACGCACGCAAAATGCAATTAGAGCAACAACAACAACAACAAAAAGCACGCATGTGTAAGCGAGATAAAATGCCATATAAAAGCCAAAGCCAACAACAGAGAGTGATAGAGAGAGGGTGAGGGTAGGAGGCAGCGGACGGGCCAACATGCGAGCCAGTAGGAGACAGAGCTAGGCCAAATCAACTGAATGTGCGACACGTGTGCGTGTTGTTGTTGTTGTGTTGGCTGCAGGGGGGTTTGGCGGGTGCGGCGCTGAAGGGCTGCAATAATTGCGTTATAGTTTGTAGTTTTTTGCAATAACAACAACAATAGCAAAACAATGCACACACGCACGTTTTAGGGTGACCATGGGCAAACATGCGCAACCACAAGCCCCTCTCTCTCTCACTCTCTCACTCGCTCACAGGCACTTGCTTATGCTCTTAGCTGCATGCATGCACTCTGCCACTCTCTCTCTCTCTCACTCGCTTATTTTCTCTTTGCATGCATTTCTGCTGCACTCTTTGCGGTCTCTTAAGGTCTAACCACCTCCCTCCCCCTAACCACCCAACAACAAATTTTATGCCTCTTTTTTTGCCTATTTTGTTTGCTTTTACTTCTTGCTTATTAATCACTTCCTTTTTGCGTTTTGCACGCGCACCAAATCTCAGCGTCCCTTGACGCCCCCCCCCCCAACACCAACAAGCCGCAATCTGTCAACTCTCTTACATGGCACCGCGCTCTTGCTCTCACCCTCACCCTTTGGTGGTGTTGTTGGGTTTGGGGGTTGGGGGGCGGGTCACCTCGTGCATTTTGTGCATTTTTCAACGACACAACCTTGAAGTTTTTTTTTCGCCTAATATGCAAGTGAGTTGGGCACAACTTTTCCATATGCCAGACTTCTTACTCTACTTGAGGGGGGGGGTTCTGGTTCTGGTTCGGGCTCGAGGGCTGTGGTCGCCATTTCGTGGAACTAATAGAGGGTTAGGATTACATTTTGACTGCTGCATTTATGCCGACGGCAAGGGCTTATAGTAAGAACGCATTACGCTAGAAATTTGCAGTAAAAAAAATTATTCCTATTAAAATTTTATTAACGCAAATTGTTTGAGGGTTTATCAATGAAACCTGAGCTTAATTTGAATAACAAATTTATATGTATGTATATTTCTTTTTGGGAAATACGCAAATTAAGATTGTCGCGTACATTGTAACTTGGGATATTTGCATATAAGCGATTTTTGCACAGTTAAGCTCTAGAATGTGCTATTTAGTAGAATATTTTGAGATAACAATACGAATAAAACGTTGCATAATATAAAATTTTAAATACTGCGATTTGGAAAATTTTTTTCAAAATTTACTTAACCCTCTAATGTCCAAAAGTGACTTGAGGCATTCCTCATAACAAAGTTATAGCAGCTTTAAAAGCTCTATAAAACTTTTAAATATACTATTCTTATAATCACAGCACTTGTGATCTTTGGGTTTATTTTTTCGGTTACAAGTTTTTTGCAAAGTTATTTTTTAAATTATAAACGTTATAAATTTTATTTTATTGAGGCACACAAAATTTCATGAGAATCGGTCCAGCCGTTTCGGAGGGGTATGGTAACTAACATTGTGAAACTAAAATTTTATATACTCGTATAAGGAGAAACTTAGGTTTTACGTGTTATGGGTGTTCTCATGAACGAGTCGATGATTTTCAAATCTGATTTTTTTTTTTAAATACTATAAAAACTGTTCATAAAAAAATTAGCATATAAAATCAAAGTCCAAAAATTTAATTACCGACTTAGTTTTGATTTAAATCCTTAAGAAGCTTCTTGAGATTATCCACTTACCTGTAAAAAAAGAGAAAATTTTATATAATTTTAAAAGTCATATTTATTTATGTTTCTTAATTCGTTCATTGTTATATAAATATTTTTAACATAGGCATTAGAGGGTTAAGTACTATAAAATATTTCATATTTATTTCTATGAAATATTTGAATATATCATTTATTATCGAGTATAATATGAAGCAAATGCGTATAATTATATTTTACATGGCTGCCACAGTTATCAAAGTCGCTTTGCAGAGTAAAAATTTCCTTACCTTTTTAAGGATTTAAAAAATCCCAAGCTATTTAAAATAAGAAGTTTAAATACAAAGATGCCATATGCAACAAAATCCTTTTGCAGCATAAAAATGCCTTTCCCCTTTTAAGAATATTGAAAATCCCACAATCCCAATCCTGAGCACGAAATTTGCAGCATATTAATTCATAATCGTTTTAGGAATTTAAAAAATCCCATGTTATTTAAATTAAGAAGTTTAAATAGAAGGTTGCCACATTCAACAAAATCCCATTGAAGCATAAAAATTCCCTTTCCCTTTTGAGAATATAAAAAATCCCAATCCTAAACACAAAATTGGCTGCATGTTAATTCATAACTCTTTTAAGGATTTAAAAAATCCCAAGCTACTTAAAATAAGAAGTTTAAATAGAAAGTTACCACATTCAACAAAATCCCTTTGCAGCATAAAAATTCATTTACCCTTTAAGAATCTTAAAAGTCCCACAATCTCAATCCTAAACACAAAATTGACAACAAGTTTATTCATAAACCTTTTAAGAATATTAAAAATTCCACAGTCCCAATTCATAACCCTTTACTTCTTGTTCTAAATAGCTTGGGATTTTTAAAATCCTTTAAAGGGTAACGAATTAACACGCTGCCAATTTTGTGTTTAGAATTGGAATTGAAGGATTATAATGTAAGAAAAACCTCTTTACAAATCCCTATTTCTAAGTAAAATTTTATTTTCCCAATGCAAAAATCAGCCTACCACTTTCTATCCGAAATTTTTCTCACCGTGTAATAATGACAAAACTTTTTTTATAAACTGTATTTTTTCATGTATGTAACATTGGTAAATTTTTATTTCTAAGTATAATTTTACCCCCAGTGCAAATCTCAGCTTCTAGCCTCCCATTTTTTCGCTCTGTAAAGCTTAATTTCTAATTAATTTTAATTTTTTCTCTATGTGTAATAACAGGTACTTTTCTTTCTTTGGGATTTCCAGTTTCCAATCCACATTTATTCTATCAGTGTCAAGCTTCAACTGCTTTACTACCTATTTCTCTCAGTGTAGCTTTGTTCAGTGAGTGCTTTCTCAGTTTTTTTACTGTATTTTTTCTTATATATAATATTAACAAATGTTAAGTTGTAAACTAATTTTTTCTCCCAGTGTAAATCTCTGTTTCTAACCTCTCTATAACGCTCAATTTCTAAGTTAAATTTGTTCTCTCTATGTAATAATAGTAACCCCATCTTGGTCATTTTTCTCTCTTTGGGATTTCTAATTTCTAATCCACTTCAGTTGTCATGCCTCAACTGCTTTACTGCCAATTTCTCTCAGTGTAGCTTTGGCAAGGCTTTAAGTGAATTTTCAGAGAGTGAGTGCTTTCGTAGTTTCTTAGCTTCTTCTCTTTCTTCATCTATGTAATATTGACAAATCTTAATTTCTAAACTAAATTTTTCTCCCAGTGTAAATCTCAGTTTCTAAGCTCTCTATAACGCTCAATTTATAAACTCTTTTCACTCTGTGTAATAACAGTAAGCATTAGGAATTTTTCTCTCTTTGGGATTTTCTATTTCTAATTCACTTTTTCCCTCAGTGTCAAGCCTCAACATCTTTACTGCCAATTTCTCGCAGTGTAGCTTTGGCAAAGTTTTAAGTGAATGTTCAGTGAGTACTTCCGTAGTTTTTTAGCAGCATTTCTTCCTCTATGTAACAATGATAAATCTTCATTTCGAAACTAAATTTTTCTTCCAGTGTAAGCTTCAGTTTCTAACATCTCTAAATATAACGCTCAATTTCTAAGCTAAAGTTTTTCTTTCTTTGGGATTTCCAGTTTTTAAACCACTTGTTGTCTTGGTGTTAGCCCTAACTTCCTTACTGCCAATTTCTCTCAGTGTAGCTTTGGCAGGGCATTGAGAGCATGTTCAGTGGGTGCTTTGTAGTTTTTTTTAGCAGTATTTATTTCTCTATGTAATATTGACAAATTTTAATTTCTTAAATAAAATAAAATACGTGACTCAAATGACTGCTTAACATCGCTGCAAATTTCAGCTAAAACGCGCTGATGGGAGCTGAGTTACGCATAGCACATTTTACTAGGGATAGTGCCTTTGGTGGCTTATGTAATCCTGCTTAGACGCTTATTTAAATGCGGTTAGTCTTAGCTAAAATGCGCTGCTAGCAGCTGAGTTATGCATAGCACACTTTGTTAAGGATAGTACCTTTGGCACTCTATGCACCATTCTATGGAAACTAGTGCACAGAAAGCCATGGAATCTATAAAAACTAAGTTCTATCAGGAATAAAAAATTAAATTATATGTATATTGTAAGCCCAAACAAATTTTTAAGATAAAATTATAAGTTCCAAAATAAGACATTGCGCAATTTTTGAGTTATTGCAAAAATAAAACATAAAAAAATTTTCTCCCAGTGAAAATCTCTGTTTCAAACCTCTCTATAACACTCAGTTTCTAAGCTACATTTTTTTCTCTCTGTGTAATAATAGTAAGCCTGTCTTAGGTATTTTTCTCTCTGTGGAACTTCCAGTTTTTAAGCCACTTTTTCTCTTAGTGTTAGCCCTAACTTCCTTACTGCCAATTTCTCTCAGTGTAACCTTTGAGTGAATGTTCAGTGAGTGAGTGCTTCCGTAAAACGGTTAAAACGCATATTACGCATACGCTGCGTGTGCACCAAATGCATTAGTGCTGTAACATGCATATATATATATATACACAGGTATATATGTACTATATATATGTATATATAGCACATATGTATGTATATAAAATAATAGAGTACAATAAACTGTGCGTGTTTCATTCGGCAATTGGCTTTCAATATCGCAACCCACGCGCTATTACCGTTACTTAAGCCATTGCTTTTGTTGTTGTTGCATGCATTTTATGCAATGTTGCATTTGTTGTTGTTGCTGTTGTTGTTGCTTCACTTATTTTTAATCGAAAACGCGTGCTCAGTTGAGCATTCAATGCTTAAAAGTTGCACAGCAGCAGCAACAACAACAATTGCCGGCACGCCTATCACTTCCAGTACCGCACCCAGTGCATCCCCCCGTGGATGCCCCTGCCACACTCACTCACTCACTGTTGGAGCAGTGGCGCCACTTTCATAACATGAGCACGCAGCTCACACGCCAAATGATTAGCGGCAATTATATAAAATTTATGTTGGCGTTGTTGCTGCCTCTTGGATACTCCGATACTTGGATACTTGGATACTCGGAGCTGAGACGTGCCGCATATGGCCAAAGAGTTTAGATTGCAAACCTTTTTTTTTCATTTTTGATATGTTCGAAAAAAAAAACGATTTGAGATACATTTGTATCTGTGCGCACACACACACACGTTTGTGCTTGATAAAGTGAATGTGGAATACTTTCGTTGCAGCTGATAATATTCTGCTTGATTATGAAAAGAATCGAATTCTTAAACCAAAGTCAACCAAGTAAGCGGAGACGTTGATAAAGCGAGAGAAAATCGTCAGTATAGTTTTATTTTCACAAAAATTTTGCGAAATATAAACGCTTTCAATTGCAATTCAAATTAAAGTTAAGAAAATGTAGTAAATAGATTTTACTCACTTTTTGGCTATGAATATTCTTACTTTATAACCAGTTAAGCCTAGAATCCAAAACTTTTTAGCTTGCATACAGATATCAAAAAAGCTATATATATATTGCTGTTTGACCTAACTTTTCAAATGGAAAGCTCTAAAGATGTTAGTCTCTAAATATCGCAAAGACATCATAAATCTTTAAGCTTAATGTGTAGCCATGTCCGTATAATCTTTATGTAAATTTAGCAAGTTCAATCATATGTCTGTCTTCAGAAGACAATGCCATTATCTCCCTCTTAACTTAATAAGAAATCAACTTCAAAGAATAAATGTTTGATTTGAATGGCTATAAACGCATTGTCCAAACGGAAGGTCAAATGTGAATCTACAGATATCGCAAAGATATAATCTTTTTGAAGTCCGTAGGTTCCATATTTAAGCTCCACAGGTAGAAATATATGCCAATCTCCAGATATCGTAAATACGTAATCTTCGCTTAGTTTTTATTCAAGTCTAACTTCAGAGATTGTAAAGACGTCATCTTTCTTTAATCTGATTATGGAACTAATTGCCCTTATAGTCCAAATCTAGACTTTACACATACGAGTCAATCACCAGATATCGTAAATACATCATCTTTCTGCCACCAGTCTAAAGTCTAACTTCAGATATCGCAAAGACATCATTTTCCATTCATATTAATTTGGAACGTAGCCAGTTGAAGGTACGTATAAGCCAAAGTGTAACTTAAGATATCGCAAGGACATCAACTTGCTTGAATCTTTATATAAGAACTAAGTCCGTAGAAGCTATGTATAATGGAACCAATTCCATAGAACCTTAATGAAAACTTTATGTATACAAGTCTTTCTACAGATATGGCAATGATATCGTCTCTACAGATATTTCTCTCAATTCCCATTATCCCCAGAGTAACATACTGATCCTACAGATAAACTAATCTTCAAGCAATAACTTCTCACTTTATTCTGTAGAATCTAGTAGTGCTGCATTTGAGCTGTAGGGCCTGAGCCTTGGGAGAAATTTTAAAAAGAAATCTTTGAAGCTTAGTTAACATTCAATACGAGTGACTAAAAAGACATCGAATTGAGGAATTTTTAAACGAGATGACAATTGTATGGTACTCATCTTGCTCTACACATCTACCAATTTTCAGATATCGCAACGTTACACATAAGAACGCTTATAAGGAATCGTATGCAAACAACAAATAGTTCTTTTATCTGTAGAATCTACAAAGCTGCAGGGCTTGAGACCTTGAGAAAGAGAAATCTTTGAAGCTTAGTCAAAGTGACTAAGAAGAGACATCGAATTTTTGAATTCTAAAACAAGATGACAATTCTACAAAGCTCACATGCTTTCAACAATTCTTCTTTCATAGAAAAAAAAACACTTCATTAAAAGTACATATTACTTTATTTGCTTATAGCTTTCCAAAGACTTTTTCGTACAGTCCCAACTATGTACTTAAAACTTTTACTGTTTTTTGTTGTTGTCGTTGTTGTTTTTTTTTCTCGATATTTGACAGTCTGGCAACGTCATTTGTGCCATTAAATGTCACATGTGTATGACGACGCGACGTAGATGATAACGGCATTAGCGTTGCGAGCGTGCGAAACTTCACGGAGTTGGTTCCATTGCCCGTTTCGTTGTTCCCATAGAGAGGGATCTCCATTTGCATCCCCGCTGCACCATCATCTGCTGTTAACCACAATAACAACAACAA
The DNA here is from genome assembly GCA_037043745.1 of Chymomyza amoena. Classification (NCBI taxonomy): domain Eukaryota; kingdom Metazoa; phylum Arthropoda; class Insecta; order Diptera; family Drosophilidae; genus Chymomyza; species Chymomyza amoena. Next base: position 41,440 of record JBAMAX010000517.1, read on the forward strand.
AAGCTTCAGAAAGACGCTCTTCAAATGAACAAAATTGATTTGTCACGCTGCGCATAAATTGCACATAATTATGTAAGGCGGCGGCAATGCTGTCATCGTCTTTGGACACTCTTAACTCTATACGAAAGCTACAACAACAACAACAAGCACACTTAGTTGTTGTTAATGTTGTTGTTGTTGCTGTGTTCATTCGCACAATGTGGCAAACCGTTGGATTGCTTTGAATGTCACAAAGTTGCAACGTCGTCTGCAATTTGCAACATTAACTTTGTTTTTCAATCAATAGAAGAATAACGTTTGTATTCTTTTTTTTTAATGGTTTAATTGAGATTTCTCGTAATCTGTTATCCTTAGATCTAAAGAACGTTAATAGATAGAGGTTAGAATATTCTCACGCAGAAAATTCATTGCGGCTACTGTCATCATGCCCTTTAGTTTCTGAAGGGTTTATTTATCTCATTGAGACGTCTCGTCTTCTGTTATCTGTCAAGCATTGTATTAGAGTCGTGTTCTCTTATCTGTCAAACATTAAGTGTTTTTCGATCATCTCGATAATATTCGTATACTCTTTAGCCTTGATAGCTTCTACAGTTTTAATTCTTTTGATCCAAACACCTCTGTTTCATCATCTTTCTATTTTTTGATCATCTCGATCACAATTCTTTTGCTCTGTAGCCTTGATGGTTTAAATAGCCTTATTTGTTTTAATTTAGATTGGTTGTTTTCTCTTATCTCTCAAACATTGTGTCGTCTTTGATTATCTTATACTCCTTAGCCTTTATGATCTCTACAGTTTTGATTCTTTTAATCCGAATTCCCATTCTTTGATCATCCCGATCGCAATTCTTATACTCTTTAGCCTTGATAGTTTCTACAGTTTTATTTGTTTTAATTTAGATTATTTGTCTTCTCTTATCTCTCAAACATTGTGTCTTCTTTGGTCATCTTATACTCTTTACCCTTTATGATCTCTACAGTTTTAATTCATTTCATTCAAATTGCTCTTCTTTGATCATCTCGCTCGACATTCTTATACTCTTTATCCTTGATAGTCTCAATAGTTTTCATCCTTTCAATTCAGATTCGTCGCCTTCTGTTATCTTTAAACCTGACCAGCATACCATTAATAAGAGATTCAACAACATTTTTCAGACAGCAATCTTTTCAGTGTATTTTCTTCTACAATCATCTCGATTTTGAACCCAATAGGCTTGAAAGCTTCCACAGTTGATATTCGATTTTGAAATTTTCCGTATTCCATTATCTTTTAACCTAATTTGCACTGTGCTGTCATCTCCATCTTTTTTTCCGCCACCACCTCGATTGAGTTTTTAAACTTTTCATTGACGCGCTCTTAAAACTTATTTCAAAGACACCCTTTGGTAACTTTAGCTGATACTTTTCGGTAACTGATATCTGCTAATCTGAGTATTACTTCTGTTCGTTATATTAAATCTTCGTTAATTAAACGTCAATTATGCGAAGCTTGCATTTGCAGCTAACGTTTTATTAATGAGCAAACGCACAGATACAGATACAAATACAAATACAAATACAATTGCAGAGACAGATACATATACAGATACATAGATCAGCATGGTAGCAGCAGGCTGGGTCACTTATATACTTCGTACATACATAATAAATTGTGAACCAACAAACTCAACTGAATGTGAGTTGAAATAAAACAAAAACGCATTGCGATTTTTATTTTTTTATTTTTATATACTACATACACATGTACATATTGTATGTACACATGTACTATATGTCTATGTATATAGATGTACATTTTGTTGTTGTTTATTTTTGTATTTTTTCGCATTTTGCAAATTCAAGGCCAAGGCCAAAGTGAGCGTTGGCTGAATACGCTGGCTCTCTCCCTGTCCCTCTCTATCCCTCTCTCTCTCTACCTGTCTCTATCTGTCTCACCATCTGATCGTCGTCATGCCAAAACGCAATGGAATACAATAAGGTCTATAGATCCAGTACAGTTGTTACGCGTTGTACTTGACAAGATATGCCAGCCAGAAATATGCACACCTAAACAATTAGAAACCGATTTCAAGATCGACAAACATTTTTCGAGTTTCAAAATAAATTCATTTTGAAAATTTTGCGGAAAATTTTGTTTCTCTAGCTGTACGTTGAAACGAAGTGGAATGGAATATTTATTGAGCATATAATGGGATATCTTAATAAAACCGATTTCAATATCGGCAAAAATTCTTCTAGTTTCGAAATAAGTTCGATTTGAAAATTTTGCGGAAAATTGTGTTACTCTAGCTGTAAGTTGAAACGAAGTAGAATTAAACATTCATTAAGCATATGATGGGATAACTTAATTAAACCGATTTCAAGATCTTCTTAAAACTTTTCAGAAAAATTTTGTTTCTCTAGCTGAAAGTTAAACTGAAATAAAGAGCAACATTCATTGAGAATATAGTATTATGGGATAACTTAATTAAACCGATTTCAGGGTCGGCAAAAATTTCGTTACTCTAGTTGAAAGTTGATTGAGTTGAGTTAATGGGATATCTTAATAAAACCGATTTCAAGATGATCTTGAAAGTTTTGAGAGTAAAAATTTTGCTCTAGCTGAAAGTTGAAACGAAATGGAAACAAACATTCACTAAGCATATGATAGGATAGCTTAATAAAACCGATTTCAAGCTCGGCAAACATATTCCGAGTTTCAAAATAAATTCGTTATGAAATTTTTGAGAAAAATTTTGTTAATCTAGCTGAAAGTTGAAACGAAATGGAATGGAACTTTAAGTGAGCTTATGATGCGATAACTTAATAAAACCGATTTCAAGATCGACAAAAATTTTTCGAGTTTCAAAATAAATTTGTTTTGAGAATATTGCGGAAAGTTTTGTTTCTCTAGCTGAAAGTTGAAACGAAATGGAAAGAAACATTCATTAAGCGTATGATAGGACAACTTAATAAAACCTATTTCAAGATCGTCCTAAATTTTTGGAGAAAAACTTTGATTCTGTAGCTGAAAGTTGAAACGACATGGAAAAGAACATTCATTAAGCATCTGCTGGGAAAGCTTAAAGCGCAAGGTTTTATTTCGGAACTTTATATATTATATGTATTATCGCTTACAAAATAAAAATATGTACATATTTTGATAAGGATATTATTGTATAACATTTTTAATATTATATACAACTTTTTGTTCATATTAAAAAGCTTTAAAAAAAGCACTAATAAGCTTTCAGCATTATTTAAGATATTTCAAAAATTATCTAGATTTGGCTGTAAATTAATTTTGGTTTCGAATTCCACATTGATTTAGCGATAAAAAAAAAGGTTTCTGCTATTAATATCTTTTGACAATCAAATATTTTAAGAATAAAATCGGTCATGCTACGGAAAACGATTCGGAACATTTTTTCGTGGTTTTTCCGCAAATAAAATGGGAAATATCGACAAAATTAATCGGATAAGATTTTTCGATTTGGATTTTTTTCGTTTTCAGGAGCACCTCCTTCTACTCATCTATCATCAAATGCTTTCAAATAAGAATCTGGTGTCGTTTTCAGGAGCACCTCCTTCTACTCATCTATCATCAAATGCTTCCAAATAAGAATTTAGTGTCAAAATATCACGAACGAGTATTCTGGAATTTCAAGATTTTTCAATAGATGGAAGAAATCACACTCCTGACTGCTATTGATAGTACACTATAAAGAAATTGAAATAAAATTTTTAAATTTGACCGTCTAAGGAGGCGGACAGGGAAGCTCCAACATATAAATATTCTTATTTATCGATTTATTAATCAAACTATAAATGTACAGCTACAATTTATTTTCTTAAAACCATAAATAAAATTCTATTAGATGAAAATAGATAGCTGTTTATTACGATATTTTTTGGAATATTTAAAAATAAAAAATAATTTTGAGATATTTTTTAAAGTACGCAGAACTGATTTTTATTTTTTTTATCTGGTTAGTAGAACTATTTTTTAAAGTTCATCCATCGGACTAGAGACGCAGATAGGGTAATATACATTTTTTCACTATTTTTCTCAATCTTTCCAAAAGTTCTTTGCTTTTATCTATCCTAAGACAGTTGAATCCCTCTTAAAAAATAACTAGCCATAGACTGCTTTATTATTGGATTCAAAATCGAAAGTAGAAATACAATTTTTGCAACCTTAGCCAATTTTTGTGTAACTACTATATCGATACATTCAAATCGCATTATAATCGAAACACTTTTGGAATCTGTTTCGAAATCTTACAGATAATAATAATATGGTAATAAATTCATTCATTCAGTCATATTCACTACGATTGTGTGGCCAGAATTCCTTCTAATATCGCAGTATTAATACTGGATAAAGAAAACTTTTTTTAATAATTGAGAGAACAATTTTTTTTTCAAGCCCGGTTTTTGTAGATAAAATTTCTTTAATTGAGAATATTTAGAATAAAATTAAGAATAATTTGTGCCGGAATGTAATTAACTTGCAGGACGGGCATTCTTAATTTGAGAACAATGGAATTATTTTATACTACCAAGAGGGTATAAATTCTAGACTAAAGCAATCTTATTTTGAGAAAGTTGTAATTAAGATCAATTTTTTTCTAAGTATCTTTCAGTTATCTCATTATTTACTACACCTGTCAGAATACTTTTATAATTCTTTATAGGCTTTCTTGAACTTTTAACTCTATCTCTGAATCTCTACTGCTCTCCTAGAAGATATACCTTTTCCATTTATTATTAATTCATATGTTTAGGCATCCATCTTAGAAAAAGCGAATTAAAGTTTACGAGGCTCATCGTCTAGGTTCTACTGTACCATGTCTAACAAATTTCCTCAAATTGTGTCGATATTTTTTTCAAGTGTACGATCTGACGCTGTACGGCGGAAGTAAATGCGACGACATATTGCAAAGAGAAACATAGCCAGAGACAGACAGACAGCGATAGAGAGAGAGGCAGAGAGAGCGTGAGAGAGGAGAGGCCAGAGGCAAATGCTCTGCTCTTGTTTGACAATGGAAGTGAATGTAAAGAACGCATTTATGTATTTGTATCTGTGCGTGCGTGTGTGTGTGTGCGAGTATCTGTGTGACTATGTCAGTGGCAGCTGCCGCTTGTTGGAACGCGCGACGCGACGAGAGGGGAAGTTTTTTAGCTGTCGGGCAGCCATTATGGCGCTTGATCAAGTCCAAAGCTTTGCCTTGCCGAAGGTTTGTTTTAATTGAAATTTTTTGCAGTTACGAAATCACTTTAATTAGCCAGTGTATGTGTGTGTGTGTGTCGGTGTATCTGTGTGCTTTTGCCACTGTGTGTGAGTGAGTGTTTGCGTGCGTTAATTGCAGTTTCCAAAATTAGCAAATACACAGACATGGATCTCTCATACTACTACAACAACACATGGTCGAACGCCGAGTCATATTCATGGCTGCGTCGGCAATTTGCCTTTTAAAATAAAACAACAAAAAATAAACAAAATAAAAGAGAAGAAAAAAAATCCAAATAAAATAAAAATTCATACAATAAAAAAATCTTTTGATTGACAGCTGCCCGTTTTGGCTCTTTAGTCGTCATTTTTAGTGTGTTTTACACACAGAGCACCCCTAATGTCTAAGGGAGGTGCCTTATAATGGACTTAGTGTTGTTTAGATTAGAAGAATTTTGACTAGCAGCAGGGTAGGATGGGGTAAAGTTGACCTCCTATTGTTTCTCCAAAAAGGCTATACTCAACTAGCTTATATGAGTGTTTTTAAGTAGTAGAGTAAGCTGGGGCAAACCCGACAGCTAGCATATATAAGTGATGCCCTGTAGAGCATTAAAAATAAGCAAAATGGTCGCCTGACAGTTGTCTGTTAGTCTACATTAAGATGTTTATATGACTAGAAGCTAAATTTTACGATTTTTAATTTAATTTTTGTAAATATTCGATTACACATTTTAGCTTGTTAAATAAAGTGATCGATAAGAAAAGTTTAGTTGACTTAGATACAATAAACATGGACCCATATAGTCTTTGTACATTATTGCTGTCAAACTTGTTATAATTTCTTTGCCTCTTCCTGAGACATTACACAGTGGGGCAAATGCGACCTCTAAATAGTGAGGGGCCAACCAACAAAAACACGCCAGCATTTTATTTGGACAGCATATCAAACTTTATCATAGCATATCATAGCATATCATCAACTTTAATTTCGATTTATAAGTTCTAAACATTACTCAGTGGGGCAAATCCGACCTGTAAATAGTGAGGGGCCACTACCAAAAATACGCCAGCATTGTATTTGGACAGGAAATCAAAAAACTTCGATTATGTAACTTGACATTCTATGCAATCATCTTTCAACAACTTTCATTTCGATTTATAAACTTTATAAACGATTTCTAAACATTCTGATTTTTGTTTTAAATAAATATATTTAGTTTTGTAAGGCAATAATATGCTCTTTTGGTTGAAAATCGAAAAGCTATTAAACGTAAATCATATATATGCAAAATCACGCAAAAAAAGGGGGTCGGGTTTACCCCACCTTACCCTGCTACTAGTCAAAATTGTCTTAAAAAATGAATAAAGTCATAGCTCAAAAATTAATAATGTTCATAACAAATCAGTGTTTGACGCCATTTTCTAGAACTACTGATTTCTTCTATATATATGATTTCCTTTATCTCCTATTGGAGCTTAAACATTGTTTATATAAATAGAAGGAATCAGTAGTTCTAGAAAATGGCGGCAAAACTTTAACGTCAATTTGGTATATCCAACGAGCTGATCCGCTTTCTAATAAGCATTTTACAGCCAAAACTAATTACTAGGTCGGATTTGCCCCACCTTACACTTAGTCTAGACGTTTAGAGTCAAGACGTGCCTCGACTAATTTTTTAACACTTAATTTGAATTTTAAACGAATAAATTACTCGTTTTTTAAGCTCTATGCTCCACTTAGGAGCTCAGAATTTCGTAGTAGTAGTAGTATAAGCCAAAACCCTTCTTCAAAATTACGGCTAGAGTTTTCCTGCTTACTTTTATAAGCACACAAATTTATTTTTTTAAAAATTATGCCTCATTTATCTACGATTTTAGGCATAGTTCTTCGTAGTGTTAGATGGGAATTTTTTTCCAAACCAAAATAAGCCAAAATGTGCAGATTTAGCCAATTCTTTCCTTTTTTTCCTTTACTCATTCCTGAGAAATGTTTTGGCTATGAAAAGTCTACTTAAATGATTAATTATCCATAATTCGATAAAATTTCATAATTTTTTCAAAAGAACTGGTTTTTTTGAAGAGTTAGAAAAAGTGATCAAAAAAAATATCAACAAAAAGTAAATAATAATAATAATTTCGTCCCTTGGAACGTATTCCTGAGATATATTGATGAAAAGTCTACCTAAATGCTTAATTATCGATATCTCGATAAAATATCATAATTTTTCACAAGAACTTGTTTTTTTGAAGAGTTAGAAAAAGTGATCCTCAAAAATATCAGCAAAAAGTAAATAATAATACAATAATAATTGCCTGACCGACCCCTTGGATCATGGGATCTATTAGTAACTGTTCGAACAGAACAGGGACTTACAGTTTATAGCCGAATCCGAACGGCCTCGTCTTTAATTAATAATCAGCAAAAAGTGCAACCCACAAAATCAAAATTGCAAAATCTATCGTAACACTTAGCTCACAGTTAAGCCGAATTCCTTAGAAGATTTTTTCTCCATTATTCCTATAATTCTTAACCAGTTAATAGCTATAACCAAGAATTATTCATAAATTATAAAATAGACTTTAAAAGAAAATGAGAACTGCAAAAACAAAATGAATCGTTTATACTTTTTATCTTTTATTTAGTTATCACTATTATTAAAAAGAGATACCAAGCTATTCATATTGTCTGTCGTGCGTGAATCGTGCTGTTTCCGCCTCACGCAAGCGGAAATGCTATGAAAAACTGGCTGAAGGTCAAAGCGGTGAGTCAGTTCCGGTGAACCAATATATCAGCTCTCTATGAGCTGTAGTTTTTGTTGGACTTTTTAAAAAGGTGTCTCGATATGGCCAACAAGTGAGTTTTTAGAATTAATTTTAATAGTACTTCCAAGTAAAATGGTTTTATAAACTGGTATGGATAATGATTTTAGGATGATACTTGGGACTCAGATCTTGGTTATATATTATATAGAATTAACGGGTTTGAAATATACCATAAATTCGGATGAGGGTATATAAATATTTTCTATGTATTAACCGGTAAACTTTCAATATTGATCGATTACTTCATACTCTCATTTGGAACACTGGGAATTGTTATTGAAATTCAGATGAAGATTTGAAAGCTTGCTTCATCTTTGACAGATGATACCAGATAATAATATATGATTCACTTGTACGTTAAAAAGGGAAAACTTATCCAAACTGATCATCAAAAAATTTACCGTCAATAGGAATATTCGGAATTAGTATCGAAATACAGATGAAGATTTGAAAGTTTGCTTCATCAACTTGACGTCTTTGACAGCTGATAAAAACAGCTTCATTTTATCTTGACAGATCAACTTGTAAACTTTTAATATTGACCGATTATTTTATTTTGAACAGCCAGAATTGATATCGAAATTCAAATGAAGATTTGAAAGTTTGCTTCATCTTTGACAGCTAATAAAAATAGCTTCATTTTATCTTGACAGTTTTGCAAATGTCTTGGATCAACTTGTAAACTTTTAATATTTACCGATTAATTCATTTGGAACAGTCGGAATCGATATCAAAAATCAGATGAAGATTTGAAAGTTTCCTTCATCTTTGATCAGATTGATAAAAACAACTTCATTCTTACGTTGAAGAGCTTATCCAGAACTTATCATCAAACTGATCATCAACAAGTTTTGTTACAGCAGTACTTATAAGATGGAAAAGAAAGCGAACTGATAACAAACTGTTGCAAGATGATAAACAAAAATATTAGGATCTGCTGTACGATGCTTTTCGATTAATAAATTCAACAATGAACTTCATACTTTCATACTTTTGGATCGCCCCAATAATTCATGCAGGTACTGATATAAGTAGATTTTAGAAATTTTTATCAACTTAGGCCAACCGCGTTATGGCTGTCTGAGAAGATATTAATTTCTAGAATTACGCCATCTCTTGGGATAGTAGGACGGGGAACCAAGATGAGCTTATCCTATAAGATTTGCAATAATTCTCTCAGCTCTTAGAATACGTCCTTAAATATCGTATATTTACAAGATATGCCTTGTAAGTCTTATAATGGTAATACCACGAAATGTATATCATCTTCTGTCCTAGTTAAAAATTGAATCATATTGATAAATGTAGTTCTTAGAAATTTCTATCATCTTAGGACAATCGCTGTATGGCTGTCTGAGAAGACACTAAAATCTAGGATAACGTCATCCCTTTGAATAGTAGGACGAGGAATCGAGATGATCTTAGCCTATGAGATATTGTAAGTCGGAGAACAGTATTACCAGTATTGCAAATATATCATCTTTTGTCCTAGTTAAAAGTTAAGCCATTTTTCTCAGCAGAAGACTTGCTTAGCTGTCTGAGATGAAAGTTATTTTTGGACCAACGCGAAGATTAAATTTTGCCTTGTAAGAATTAGAATAGCAATACCAGGGCTGCAAATGTGTATCATCTTTTGCCCTAGTTAAAAGTTGAATCAGTTTTATCAGCAGAAGAATTGCTTAGCTATCTGAGATGATAGTTATTTCTAGACCATCGCGTAGATATGCCTAGTAAAAAGTTTGTTTTGTAAGTCTTTGAAAAGTAATACCAGGGTTGCAAATGCATATCACCTTTTGGCTTAGTTAAAAGTTGAGTCAAATTTGTCACAGAAGAATTGCTTAGCTGTTTGAGATTATAGTTATTTCTAGGCAATCGCGAAGATATCCCTAGTTAAGAGTTTGCCTTGTAAGTCCTAAAACAGTAATAACAGGGTTGCTAATTTATATCATCTTTTGTCTTAGTTAAAATTTGAATCAATTTTCCAAGCAGAAGAATTGCTTAGCTGTCTGAGATAAAAGTTATTTCTAGACTATCGCGTAGATATGCCTAGATAAAAGTTTGCCTTGGAAGTCTTAGAATAGTATTACCAGGATTGCAAATCTATATCATCTTTTGTCCTAGTAAAAAGTTCAATCAATTTTGCTAGCAGAAGAATTGCTTAGCTGTCTGAGATGATAGTTATTTCTAGACCATCGCGTAGATATGCCTAGTTAAAAGTTTGCCTTGGAAGTCTATGAATATTACTACCAGGGTTGCAAATGTATATCATCTTTTTTTCTAGTTAAAAGTTTAATAAATTTTATCAGCAGAAGAATTGCTGTGTTGTCTGAGATGAAAGTTGTTACCAGACCATCTCGAAGATATGTCTAGTTTGCTTGTAAGTCTTAGAATAGTATAACCGGGGCTGCAAATCTATATCATCTTTTGTCCTAGTTAAAAGTTGAAGTAATTTTGCCAGCAGAAGAATTGCTTAGCTGTCTGATATGATAGTTATTCCAGACCATCGCGAAGATATGCCTAGCTAAAAGTTTGCCTTGTAAGTCTTTGAATAGTATTACCAGGGTTGTGAATGTATATCATCTTTTGACCCAATTAAAAGTTGAGTCAATTTTCTAAGCAGAAGAAAGCTGTATGAGATGATAGTTATTTCTAGACCATCGCATCTTTGAATCGTAATACCAGGGTTGCAAGTGTCTATCATCTTTTGTCCTAGGTAAAAGTTGAACCAATTTACTTAGAAGAAGAAGACTTTCTTTCTGAGATGATAGAAAGATAAGCCTAGTTAAAAGTTCGAAAGAATGAATATTCACTTTTAGGGAAAAACGATTTATATGAATATACATTTTCAACTAACAACGATTTTTCGAAATAGTTCTCCACTTTGTGAGACTGTACCTATTCGCTTACTGCAAAGTATTATATCTAAATGAATATGAATATTCGTTTTGGACTTACCTTAAACTAAAACACTCGCCAGTCGGGCGTTACCCGTCCAGCAATCCATAAGTTTCAATTTTTTATTAATTGATTTGGGCCGTCGTCGTGTTGGGTTTGTTTTTTTGTAGTTTTGTTTTGTTTTTTGTTGGATTTAGTTTTGGGTTTTGGTTCGTGTCTCGGCTAATATAGCTTGGTTTCTAGTTGTTGTTGTTGCTGCGGCTGTTGTGGTTGTTGTTCTTTTTTGGAGTTGTTGTTGCTGTTGCAGGATTTGCTTGCCTCTGTTGCGGCTCTTTGTCGCTTTTGAGAGTTTTTTTTTTACGTTTTTCTGTCGATTTTCACTAGTTTTGGTATGAAGCAACTTTTGCGTTTTACAACACTTACTTTTTTTTTATTTGCTGTTCGAAAAATTGTACACAAAATTGAATTTCAAATTTTAGTTTATTTTTGTTCGAGAGAGTTGCCCAAAAAATTGTTTCTTTTTTTTTTGATTTTGTTGAATATTTTATTTAGTTTATTTTTTTTTTGTTTTTTTATTTAAGATTTAATTGGTCCAGTTGGTTGCTAAGACTTTGTCAAGTATTTTGCCAAGTGTATGTGTGCGTGTGTGTGTGTGTGTGTGTCGAGCTGATTGCATATATATATAGAGAGATATATATAGTTGTGTTTGTATGCTTGTTTCGTTTTATTGTATTTGTAGCCAGAGATCGCTGCCGGAATTGTAGCGTGTTTTTTTTTATAGAGCTCCTTGTTGTTGCTTTTGTTTTGGATGCTGTTGTTGTTGTTGTTGCTTTTGTTATAGACGTTATTATTGTTGTTGTTGTTTAGTTGTTTAGCAATTTGCCAAGATTTTGTAGATTTTTTAAGTTTTACACGCTTTCTTCTTTGTTGAAATTTGGAATTTTGAAGAATATGCTGCAAAGATAAAAAATGGAAAAAACAATTATTTAAAGTTGATGTCTTTGGATTTTAAATGTTTAATAAACTAAGATTAATAAATACAAATATTTTTTATTTATTTCGACGCTGTACACTTTGGGCCAGTAATAATTTGGTTAGCAATACGAGAAAGTCAAATCTTTCTCAATTTTCATAAGATTCTCTTAATTTTTTTTCGAAAAAGTAGCGAAAAAATGGCGCTTTTTGCATAAAACGCCCTCTGGCGGCACTCATGGGTAAAAATATACATCAAACATGAATTCTTTAATCCCTAAAACTTCCCATTATACAAATGAAAAAAAGTTTCGAGTTTTTATTATATAGAAAATCAACCGATAAATTCCAAGATTATAATCCAATATAAGTATAAAAAGCTAATCGCTACACACTTAATATAACTTTTTGAGAAGTCTTTTTAACTAATTTTCAACGCTCAACATTTTGGCTAGTACAAACTTTGATTAAAATACGATAAAGTCTAATATTTCTCAAGGAATTCTTTATTTTTCTCGAAAAATAAGCGAAAAATTGGCAAAATATGTTTAAAACGCCCTCTGGCGGCACTCGCAAAAAAAAAAATCATCAAAAATGAGTTCTTCGAACCTCAGCAGAAGTTTTAGTTTTAAAATCCACAAGTTGAATTAATATATTACATTTTGTAGTTATAGGAAAAACTTATTTTAAAAAATCTGCATGCTCGAAATTTAAGATAGACTTATAGTTGCGTCTGCAAAGTTGCTTAGAATTGTCCGTAGAATACGGCGCAAAAATTGACCCACCCTAAAAAATATACTTGCAGAGTATAACGCCCTGGCCAGAAGAAGCAGATCCTTCAGCGGCGGCCATAGACTATCGATATATGATATAACTCGACAAGTTTCATCTCAAATAATTAAGTTGGTCTCTCATATTGGGCTACTTGAGGAGTTCTAAGGCTAAAAGGGAGCTCGCATTCCCTAATAATATTAAAAAACTTTTAAAACTCTATTGAGATTCTTAAGAGAGGAAGTTCTTTCCAGTACATTCAATGAGTAATTTAAAAAAATCGATTTCAGAAGAACTATTCAGCTTTGGAGTAAAAGAAATGAATGAAAGAAGTTCCTTAGAATACAAAACTTTTAAAGCTCTATTGAGATTCTTAAAAGGAGAAGTTCTTTCCGGTATATTCAACGCATCTATAAAAAAAATAGATTTCAGAAGAACTATTCTGCTTTGGAGTGAAAGATATTAACGAAAGAAGTTCCTTAGATGTACAATCGGTATTTCTTGGGACTAAAAGCACTTTCTTCCGGCTCAAGAATTTGTCTTATACTTCAAATATATATTTTTGTTTTACATTGTTAAATACAATTGTTTGTGGAAAAAAATATGTTCCTATCTTATAATAAGTTTAGTAGTACTTCATTAAATGCAAAATAATTTTAGAAGATTCTGGCAGACTTAAACAATTATATCCTTAAGGAATTCTCGTTATGTTTTCCAGAAGAATTATTATTAACTAAATTTTTCTTTAAATTTATTTATTTCAAGTTTCGATATAAACTACTTAGTCACACAAAAAAAAAAAATCCCATCTGATAGTTTGGTTGCTCTGGCTCTTACCATCTCTGAGATCTAGGCGTTCATACAGACGGACTTCTTCAAGTCCTACAACCCCGGGTGGGGCATAGGGCGGATGATGGAACCGTTCGCAGCAGCGCATGTAAATGCGAAAAATTTCTGATCGCCATTTACTTAGGAGTGGCCAGAAATAATTCTTTTGCTGAACTCTTCAAGCAGCTCACAAACTTCCGACTCTCGAGTCAAGTATCCTCTGGGTAACTCCCTGAACAACCGTCCTGGGGGCTAGCTAATTGTGCACGCGAGGACTAAACAACGGCGGAGGTTTAAGGACCGACGGTATTCTCACGTAGTAGCGTTGGTTCCCCATGATGGGGCGGCTACAAAAGACATCTGTTTTCCCACATTGGGCGGTCTCAAATAAGTATATGTTCGACCATCCAACAGGCAGGTGTGCCTATCGAGCTCGAGCTTATGGAGTTATTACCCATATCTTGAAAAACACTAACCTAGCGAAACAAAAATGTTAACTCCATGAAATATGACATTGAACGGAATAGATTCCCCAATGGGTAACCATATATTGGCTAATCCCCCTATTGCCGAAATGACAGTAGTAACCCGCACATCGGATTCGGGGGTGCGGCATCTTTCATGTGCAAGCGGCAACCGTGACGCTACAATAAACGAATTGACAGACGGACTTGGGTATATCGAATTCTCTAGACAGCCCGATAATACTTTAGCTAATTTTGAGGGGTCTCCAAAGTATCTTTCTTTACTTAAATTTTCCGGCTTACACAAACTTTCTTTGCACGTCAGACCATGGACTTCAAGAAGAGGTTCGACGTCAGATTCCCGACGCGAAAGGAGTGGGATATGAACAGGGTAATATGAGCAGACGCAGCTGCAATCTATATTGACGGATCCAAGATGGATCGCGGTGTAGGAGCAGGGGTCTACTCGGACGAACTCGAAGTATCTCTCTCCTATCGCCTAAGCAACAGAAACAGCATCTTCCAGGCGGAAGTCTTTGGCATCAGAGAAGCATGTAATGTGCTGAATAATCATCCGAGTCAGCTGGCGGAGGTGTGTATATTCTCCGACAGTCAAGCAGCTTTGCTGGCGATCAAATCGCCAACCGTAAACTCAGAAATCATCAAACAATGCAAGCAGAATGAACATCGCTCTCGTATAGGTTCCCGGACATAGGAACGTTTACGGGAATGAAAAGGCTGATGAACTAGCGAGAAAAGGAGCATTAGATGGCGAAGCAGCGGAGGTAGCTGTCAAATACCCACTCAGCGCTATCAAGAGAGAACTTCTTCCGCGAGCTCAGAACAAGGCTGAAACCAGTTGAAAAATATTGGCACTTGCAAGATTGCAAAGGAAATTTGGCCGCGATACGACAAGCGTAGAACGGACAAACTGCTAAGCAAGCCAAGAACAATGATCTTCAGAATAGCATCGACAATAACCGGACATTGGCCGTTAGGAGACCATGCAAAGAAAATGGGCTGGCCCTACAACGTCAAATGCCGAAGCTCTGACCAGGAGAACACAGAAGAGATAGTTTATCATTATTTATGTGAGTGCCCACGATTGAGGTCCTTACGCCACAGAGCACTAGGAAGCTTCGCGTTAGGAAGCCTACGTGACTTGGCAGAAAAGAACTTAGACGACATCAGCAGGTTTATTATCGGATCGAGATGGTTTGAGTAAACCGAACAGTAGTGGTTCCCATAAGCGGTGTAACAAAATGGCGCATTAGCGCTACTTGAGTTTGAATATGTTGTCACTCGAACGGCACCCAAACCAACCAACCAGACCATGTTTTTTTATGATTTCAGGCTCACTGAATCTGCAACCAAGATCCATAGAACCCCCAAAAAAAATTATAACTTATATTTTCTAACGTCTTTCTAGAACAAGTTTGTTTTATTTGTAAAAATTGTTTTAGCGCTTGAGAACACCAGAAAAGTAGGCTATAGTTAATTACACGGCGTTAACTAGAGAGTGACTTATATAAAAGAATATATATATAAACATAACATAGTATATAAAAAGTATATAAAACTCTTGGCGCAAAAAAAAAAATTTACCTCATAAAACTTTCACTATTTTAATTACATTTATCAATGCAAAGTCAGCTACAACAAAGTCAAACACACACACACACACACAACCCACAATGGCAACCAAAGTCAAAAGCAAAAACAAAAACACAAACACAAATGCAAATGCAAAACCAAAAGCAAGCGGTAAACCAAAGCCAAAGTCAGTTGCAGCAGTTTTCAGTCTGGCTGTCTGAAAAAAGTCTGCCAACTGTCTGGCAAAGGCGTCTGTTGCAAGCCCCACCCCCCTGCTGCAGTCAATGCAAGCGCAACCCCCTGCCCACCACTGCTTTGTGGCATACAGTTTTAAGTGCAACACAAAACACATACACACACAAACATATACATGCATATAAGCTCACAGCTGTGTGTGTGTGTGTACATAAAATGTTTTGCCAAACTATATGAAAGTTTTCATTGTTGTTGGCGCTATTTGCTGCAACATGTTGCACGCTTTAAGTCAACATTTGAATTATTAACACACACACACATACCTATATATATACAGTTTTAATTTTTGCCAACTTTCTGCAACAATGACGTCACCAAGCTACAGTACGTTTTTTTTCTTTTATAATTGCAACATTTAAATCATAATCAACACAGCTTCTACATCATTATCAGCTTCATCATCTTCATTATTTTGCTCATTTACCAACACTATTATTAAGAAGCACAAGTTGGCTTGGCATTGAAAAACTTTTTGTTGCATAAGTAGGTTGAATGCCAGAAAGCTCTGCTCTCTTCATCTCACTGCCTCTCCCGCAGCGCTCTCTTTAATCACTAGAAGTCTGTTGTCTCGATTTAAGTTGAGGTTTTTTGTAAAGAACTAAGTTTCTTTTTATCCTTTAAAGCTATCAAGATAGTTGCACTTTAAAGAAATATAATGCAGCTATTGTTTGATATCTGCTAGATAGACTATCTAAACATTAAGACCATAAAACTAGAGAATATTTTATATTTTGTTGTTTCAATTCTAATTTATTCTCAAAACATTATAATATATCTAATCAAATTATGAGATCTTTAATAAATTAAAAGCAAAGTAATAAAATTGTTAGGAAAGCTATAAAAAAAATAGAGTGGACATGCTTCAACCTTCTTCTGCTGACATCCTACCCTTTATAACGATACCACTCCAATTACTTGAACTTTTTTACAAAGACTCAAATTATTTAAAATATAACTTCAATTTAAAGATATTTATTTAAAAAACAGTTTAGTGTTAGAAAAATCACTGTATTGCTTGCTTGCGCCATCTAGTGTTCATACTTGACAAAAAAAGAAATAAAGTGCCGTCTTTGAAGGCTTCAAAAAACATATTTTAAATATAAGAAAAGTATTGTCAAACAAAAAATCGAAATTACTTTCGTTAGTCCAAAAATATATATATTAGGGTGAGTCGCTTTTTTTTGCCGATTCGCGGCGGAAGAGAAAAATTAAATGAAATAAGGAAAAATATGCCTTGCTCTTTTGGTAATTTTTTGAAAACGAGTTTTTTTTAATTTTCAACGCTGAAAATAAAATAAAAATTTGTATTGTAATACGAGAAAGTCAAATATTTCTCAACTCTCAAAATTTTCTTAAAACGCCCTCTGGCGGCACTGAAAAATAAAAAAAAAACATCAAAAATAAATTCCTTAACGCCCAAAATCGCATATACACATAAGAAGATGACAAGCCTTGGCGCCGTGAACCGACTTTTTAAAAAATCTGCAGGATCGAAACTCAAGATTGACATCTGGTTCCTTTGGACAAGTTGCTGAACATTGTCCATAGAATACTCATAGAGGGCGCCGTGAACCGACTTTTTAAAAAATCTGCAGGATCAAAACTCAAGATTGACATCTGGTTCCTTTGGACAAGTTGCCGAACATTGTCCATAGAATACTCCTAGAGGGCGCCGTGAGCCGACTTTTTAAAAAATCTGCAGGATCGAAACTCAAGATTGACATCTGGTTCCTTTGGACAAGTTGCTGAACATTGTCCATAGAATACTCCTAGAGGGCGCCGTGAACCGACTTTTTAAAAAATCTGCAGGATCGAAACTCAAGATTGACATCTGGTTCCTTTGGACAAGTTGCTGAACATTGTCCATAGAATACTCCTAGAGGGCGCCGTGAACCGACTTTTTAAAAAATCTGCAGGATCGAAACTCAAGATTGACATCTGGTTCCTTTGGACAAGTTGCTGAACGTTGTCCATAGAATACTCCTAGAGGGCGCCGACTGAACCGACTTTTTCAACTCCATACAAATTGACCCACCCTAATATATATATTTTTTTCGAATATTATTGCTTATCAATAAGTATATAAGTTCATTATCCAATAGTGAGGAAAAAGCATTAATCAACTTAACTTCGAGAAAAAAGGAAAAATGTATATATTAAGATTTAAAAAATTGTTTCCTTTGACTATATTTCAATAAGGAAATAAGAAACTAGGATCTCTTAACGTCAAAACTCAATCTTTACAGTCATAGTCAAATCCCAAAATTGAAGATTTAGATCACTTCAGTTAGCAACGCCGTTTTAAAAATCAATTCACAAAAATCCAAATCTCTTAAACTCCCTTTTTCAAACTTCACAGATTTCCGTAGCACGCCAGAGCATAAACAATCCTTAGCCGCCAACACCTCTAGACAAATCTTATTGTTGCATGCAACAGCATTAGTGCAACATGACCGACCAGTCTGTTCTAGTCCGTATCTAAACTAATAACCTTAGCCTAACTATTCACTCTCGCTCTCTCCCTGGCCAGCCTGTCTCGTATCCCTTGATATAGTTCCACACTTGGTCATAGCTCGGTTTAGGTCTGGCCAAAGTTTGTTCCCTGTTGAGCATAGAATAGAATTGTCTGCTGTAACTCAAGTCTAGCCAAGTCTGGGTCTGGTCTTTATATTTGTTTTGGATTTGTGTGCTTAGCAGTCTAACCTACTGCTACCTGCAACCACTTATGATGTTCAGAGAGGCCAAGAACTTGTCGATGCGCCAAGAACCAACAACCCGGAGAATAGAGGACCCACCGCCTCCGCCCGGATCAAGCGCCACAAAGTGAAATGCGAAAGAAAAAAAATAACCTGCAGACAGTTAGGCAGACAGTTAAACCAATGCCAGACAGTTAACAGCTAGACAACAGTTGTCGGCAAGTCATTCAGTCAGTTAGTCAGTCCGTCCGTCCGTCTGTCCGTGCGTCAGTCCCTCTGACTCTGAGAGATAGACGACAGACCAGCCAGACATTGGTAAATACCAACCAGCTAGCTAGCTACCATAGAGAGTGGCTTGACTGAGAATGTCTGCTGTCCAAAATACCCCAACCCAGTGACAGTAGTACCCGCCGAACCCGAACCCAGACCCGGACCCAGTCCCAGACCCAACAAACACAAGCCCAGTCAAGTCAACCCAAGCTCAGGCACAATGAAAATGACGACGCTGACGACGAATACGATGACGATGACGACAGGCTGCTTAAATGTCTGCACAGCTGTTCGATGCATGTGTGTGTGCGTGCGTCTGAGTGTGTGTGTGTGTGTGTTGCATCAACAGTTGAAGTTGCAGCAAAATGCAATCGACATATTTTTTAATGTTGCACGTTGGCAGCAGCGACAACAGACAGGACCTCAAAAATGAAAACACCAAAACAAAAACAAAATATACAAAAAAAAATGGCGAAATGACAGTTTTGAGCAAGTCGAATTTTAGATACACTTTAGTTGCAAGTTTCAATGCCTTGAACTTTGCAGTAAGTCGAAGTTTAAAGGATACGATTTTTGGGAATAAAAATTAATAAGAAAAGCGTTTCGTAAAAAAGTCAGGCTTTAAAATTTAGCTAAGCTCATTTATCTTAAAACTAATAATATAATGATATGACTAAATGTATAATAATTTACTAGATCCATGTCTATCTTAAGAATGGTTATCTGTAGATGATATTATTGCAAACCGATTTTATACCGATTTCAGCATTCTATATAAACAGCTGAACAGCGTTGTTATAAAAACGTTATTTTTATTTAACAAATAATTATTTTTAATTCAAATAATTAAGTTTCCTTTATATCAAAAGCTCTTCAAATTTTATTCACAATTTATAGCTGCACATATAAAAAAAATTTTAAATTCACTTAATATATATTCTCCAAGATCTTTAAATTTAAATTTACTTAATTAATTATGCAATAAAAACGTTATTTTTACTTTAAAACAATATTTTTTAATGCAAAAAAAAAAAAATAGTTATTTTAATGAATTATTATTAATTTATTTTTTCTTTATTTAAAAGCTCTTCAAATTTATTTAACAATTTATAACTATCCAATTTAAAAAATTTTAAAGTTCACTTTACTGAAATATTCCACAAGCTTTTCAAATTTAAATTTTATTTATAAATTATTCAATTAAAACGTTATTTTTACTTAATATTGTTTTTATGTAAAAAACTATTTTTATTTCAATAAATTATTATCAAAAATAATATTTTAATTTTAAAAACATTTTAGGTACTTCTTTTAATTCTACTAAGTCTTTTTATGTAAAAAAAATTATTTTCAAGTAAAAAATAAAGTTTTCTGTATTTAAAAGCTCTTCAAATTTATTTAACAATTTATAACTATAAAATTTAAAAAATTGAAATTTAAAAAAGTTCACTTTACTGAAACATTCCACAAGCTCTTCAAATTTAAATTTTATTTATAAATTATTCAATTAAAACGTTATTTTTACTTCATATTGTTTTTATGTAAAAAACTATTTTTATTTTAATAAATTATTAGTAAAAATATTGTACCATAAAATTATGGTACTTCTTTTAATTTTATTAAGGTTATTTTATTTTAAAAATATATTATATGTTTTCATTTAAAAACAAAATTAATTTTATTAAAAACCAACATATTTTAATTAACTAAAACTTACTTAAATAAAATTTTCATTTTTTTTAATTTTGATAGAGATTGTTTTTAAAATATCTTCATAAAAAACAAAATTAATTTCATTAAAAACAAACATATTTTAATCAGCTAAAACTTAAATACAATTTTTATTTTTTTTAATTTTGTTAGAGATTGTTTTTAAAATATCTTCATAAAAAATATGCTTGTCGGCACTACCTTAAATTGTATTAAGTTTCAAAATACACTAATACTGAAAATAAAAATATTTTTTTTATTTAGAATTATTTAGAAATATTTTTTTTTTAAATTAAAATAATTTGAAGACACTTACTTAAAATTGACTAAGCTTCATAAATATATTAATAGTGAAAATAAAAAAAAATGTTTTTGTTTTTTTGAAACTATTTTTCTTTGAAACTATTTTTTATTTAACACCTATAAGAGAATAAGTTCTATATAAAGGTACCTTATATTCGTTATGCCTAAGAATAAGTGAATAAAATGGAAATGAATTCGAAATTATTTTTAAAATATATTTTTAATTAGAAATATTTGTAGGCAAAATTTTAAATTTTATCAAGCTTCATAAATATACTAATACTTAAAATAAAATTGTTTTTATTTATTTATTTTATTTTATTTTATTTTATTTATTTATATTTTTATTTAATTTTGATTTATTTTTAAAATAACACTACTGAACCTTCATAAATATACAAATACTAAAAATAAAAATTAGTTTTGTTTTATTTTAATTTAAATTGTTTTTAAAATATATTTTTTAATTAAAAAAATTGATAGACCCTACTTTTAATTTTACTAAGCTTCATAAATAAACTAACACTAAAATCACTTTTTTTTATTTTAGTTGGAATTAAAATATTTTTTTTCGCTTCAAATAATTGTTGGGAAAATTTTAAATTTAACTAAACTTTATAAATATACTAATACTGAAAATTAAAATTTTATTTCGAATCAAAATATTTTTTTCATTTACAAATATTTGTAGAAAAAATTTTAAATTTAACTAAACTCTATATTTATAAACATAAAAGAAACCTTTTTATTTTAAGTACAAAGCTTAGTATCTCCCAATTTTTTTATAAAAAAAAACTATTTTAAAAATAATTCTTAATAAAACAAAAATTTATTTTATTAAGAATTATTTTTAAAATAGTTTTTTTTTTATAAAAAATGGGGGTATACTAAGCTTTGTACTTAAAATAAAAAGGTTTTTTCTATGTTTTATTAGGAACTATTTTAAAATATATATATTTTTTTCAAATTAAAAAAAAATTGTTAGACACTAATTTGAATAAAAATGTTTTTTTTTTAAATATTTTTTTAACCAAACATTAGAAAAAAAATCATATAAATTTAACTTAAAATTCCTTCCAAAAAACTCCAAACGTTGCATAGCTGCTCTCAAAATCCAAGTACCATTAAAAATTTATATAGAGTATTTAAAAAAAAGAAACCCCTTGCAATCTTAACGACAAAAGTCGCGACGCAGGTGACTGTGGATATGTGAATGGCTTGTGTCCGTGTGAGAGTCGCCGTCTGTATGTGTGTGTGTGGTGTATAAAATGGGAAGCTAGACATACAAGTGTAATACATAGGCACACATACATACATATATAAATGTACATATATATAAATTTTGTTTTATTCCCGTCTTGCGTTTTAATTTCGTTTTCTTTTGTGCATATTTTCATTTATTTTTTTATCTCTACTGCAATGTAACGCCGTCTCTCTCTCTGTCGCTCTCGCTCTCTTGCAATATATTGTTCCTTCTGTCTGGCAGTCGTCTGTCTGTCTCTGCCTTTCGCTTATCGATTGTGGCAGCCTTTACGACGCACCCCACGCTTGCCCCTCTGCCAGCTAGTCCAGCTGTGGGCCCACCTGTCTGTCTGTCTGTCTGTCTGTGTGTCTCCGTTTCTACGTCTGTTCGTCCATCCGTCCGTCGGTCCGTTTGGCTGTCGTCGAGTGCATTGCCTAGTTATGATAACGAAAATTATTGCAAAAGCGAGCACGTGATAGCCTGCGAGAGAGAGAGGGGCAGCGGAGCGCAGGGAGTACAAGGACATCAAGGAACTGCAGTTGCCATGCGTGACATGCACTGTTGACAATAAATTTATGCATAAGGTTTTAATAACCCAAAGCCATGCCCAATAACTGGGACGCGGCTGTAGCTCAAGTTCTATACGTCTAAAGAGTTAGAGCCTCCTCTTCGGACATAGACTTAAGACTTAAAAGCCGATCCCGTCCCGGTTTCAAGTAGCAGCATTTTTCTTAGGAAACAACTGCAACAACAACAACTACAACAAATACTGCATATCTTGGCATTTATTAGAAACTTGGCAATTTCTCAGAGTCGTCTTGCCGTCCTACGACGGCTCGTTGTCAAATTCATTTGAATTTATGAAATTTTAGAACAAGCCGCTGGAACAATGGAGAACAACTGAGGAACCCATGCACATAATTGCATCATTGTCAGTATGTCAGAAAATTTGTTGGAAGCCGATCTTAGCTAAGACAATAAAATAAATTCGGTATTTGAGTTACTTTTACTTTTAGCAGAGTTTCCCAGAGAAAAGTCGTTAGTATGGAATTGTTTGTTAGTACAATAGTAGATCTTAGGTAGACTAATACAACAAAGTAAATAAGCTTAAAAAAAGAGAGGGTTAAATTTAAAAAAAATGTGCTTTGACTAGGAATCGAAACTGATTCCCAAACTATGATCTATGATCCGGACTTTGGTTTATTCAATACCATTTTCTAATTTGTTTAAATCTTTATGGCTTCTTTATAAAGATTTAATCGATCATTTTTTGAATTTCCCGCATTTTATTTATACAAAATAAAGTTGTAGCTTTAAAATTGTTTCTAATTGGTATAGAGCTTTAAAACTTTTTGGGTGCGTAAGACTTCTTGACAGTAGGGAAAAATATTAACTTTGGCTCTATGAAACATACAAGGAGTCTAAGTGCCAAATCTGGCTCTTATAATCCCCAAGATATAGGCGTTCAGACAAAAATACGAAAAGGCTGCGTATTCTACTGCTTATCCAGAGTTACAGAGTGCCTTATAAGAACTATAAAAGTTCCATAATACATATCCATTTATTTTTAAACTTGTTTCTAATTACTTTAGACGAATTTTTCATTATCATAACTATGAACTATGTATGTGCCTTATAAGAAGTACAAAATTTCCATAGAATGTATCTATATTTCTTTAAACTTATTTCTAGTTATTTTAGACGAATTTTTCATGATCATAAGAAGTTTTTTTTCTATTATTATTATATATAATAATATATAATAGTTATATTAACATGTTCCCAGTTATTTTTTTTTTCTTTCGTTAGGAAAAAATTAAATTTTGAACAAATTTTCCAAGCTCTTTAAAAAGTAAAAAGTTTCCCAAAAAACTTATATATTTCCTCCTAAATATATTTTGTTCTTCTACGTCTTCTTAGTATGTTTAGTTATGATACAGCTCAAAGAAACCAAGAATATCGATCAAAACGTGTAACGCTGTACAATTTGAAGAAATTTTCCCTAAATTTCCCTGCTAGTTTATGAATACTTGAAAACGAATAAATAGCTTTCTGTCAAGACTTTCAACAAGTTAGCGCATAACCTAAAAGTGCTGTCAGTTTTTAAGATGTTATTATTGGGTATAAAGGTTAGAAAAATTTCTATTAAATTTCCCTGTTAGAGTATATCAACTTGAATACGACTAAAACGTTTTTTGTCAAGACTTTCAGCAAATAAGCGCATAACCTAGAGCGATTTGGAACATTTCCCCAAAATTTCCCTTTTAAATTTTGTCAACTTGAAAACGAAGAAATGGTTTTCTGCCAAGACTTGCAACAAATAAGCGCATAATATGGAGGTGCTGTCAGTGCGGAGAACCAACTTGCTGTCCAGGTTTGATAGATTTCCCCTAAATTTTCCTTGTAAATTATGTCAACTTGAAAGCGATTATAAGGCTTTCTGCCAAAAATGTCAACAAATAAACGTATAGCTTAGAAAGGCTGTCAGTTTTTAAGATGTTATTATTATTTTCTTTCAGAGGACCAACTGGGTATCAACGTTAGGAAAATTTCTATTAAATTTCCCTGCCAGAGTATACTTGAATACGACTAAAACGTTTTTTGTCAAGTCTTTCAGCAAATAAGAGCATAACCTAGATGGTTTTGGAACATTTCCCGAAATTTCCCTTTTAAATTTTGTCAACTTGAAAACGTAGAAATGGTTTTCTGCCAAGACTTGCAAATAACAAATAAGCGCATAATATGGAGGTGCTGTCAGTGCGGAGAACCAACTGGTTGTCCAGGTTTGGTAGATTCCCCCTAAAGTTTTCCTTCTAAATTACGTCAACTTGAAAATGAATAAATCGCTTTCTGCCAAGACTTTCAACAAAAAAGCGCATAAGCTAGAAGGGTATCAATTTTTTAAGATGTTCATGTTATTTTTTCTTTCGGAGAACCAACTCGTTGTCAAGGCTTAAAAATTTTCCCCAAAAAATGCCTTTTAAATTATGTTAACTTGAAAACGAATAATCGCTTTCAGCCAATAGAGGCTGTCAGTGCGGTGGACCAAATGGTTGTCAACATTTGAAAAATTTCCCTTCTTAACGACGTCCACTTGAAATCGAATAAATCGCTTTCAAGACTTTCAAGCATTAAGCGCATAACTTAGAAAGGCCAGTCAGTTCTTAAGATGTTCTTATTTTGTATTTTCAGAGAATCAATTGGGTATTATGGTTTGAAAATTTTTCCCAAAATATCCCTTCTAAATTATGCCAAGATGAAAACGAACAAAGCGCTTTCTACCAAGACTTTCAATAAGTAAGCGCATATTTAAGAAAGGTTATCAGTTTTTAAGATGTTCTTATTTTTTACTTTCAGAAGACCAACTGGGTATCAAGTTTTCGAAGACTTGTACTGGGCCTGAGAACAACTATGTCTCAGAGCAATGGATAGTGCATAGAAGTGGTCCAGAAAAAAGTTTTGGAATTTTGCCATTATGGTAGGTTATCATCATACGGCGTTAATGAGAGATAAAATCGGTTAAATAAGGTCGTCTGGTTTTTCAGCACCTAGTAAAGTGATTTTTCTAGTTGAGCCTAATCTTTGAGACTTT
Organism: Chymomyza amoena; assembly: GCA_037043745.1. Classification (NCBI taxonomy): domain Eukaryota; kingdom Metazoa; phylum Arthropoda; class Insecta; order Diptera; family Drosophilidae; genus Chymomyza; species Chymomyza amoena. Next base: position 67,064 of record JBAMAX010000517.1, read on the forward strand.
TAGCTAGTCTAACTAGAAGTCTTTTGTAACTGACATACTGAGCAGACTTGGAAGAAAATAATATATTTAAGAACGAGTCAAAAACAAAATTGATTTGTTTTTTGAGAAATCTTATATTTTTTTAAGATCTTGAAAAATGTTTTCAAAATTGATCTATTCTAAAAAGAATTGGAAGAAAGAATTTAAAAAAATTAATTTGTTCTTTGGAAATTTTCTACTTTTGATGATCATGAAAAAATTTTCTAAAAATAAACTTTTGTTTGAGAGATGAAAAGTAACGAAAAAACAGCTGGCATTCCCGATTTTGATCTTAGCTATACCTTAAAAATATTTCACACATATTTCCCATATATGCTCTCGAAAATATAGTTTCCAAAGCTATTTGCCTGCCACTATTGCTTTAAAGATAAGCCAAAGAAGCTACTCAAATATCTATTCTAGACGCATCTGGGGCCCCAAAGACCGACCCAGTCTTCTTGCAGTACGCCGCCGTGGGGTCTTATGATGGTTAGCGTCCATTTTCATGCTCAAATGAATAAACGAAGTGTCCAAGCGACTAACTGCTGGACTGACTGACAGCTGGACAAACTGACAGACTGACAAACATTTATCCAGCTACTGTAGAATGCCTCTTGTAACCGTCGGCGGCTTCTCCCAGCTCCGCTTACCCCGCTTGGCACACCTACAAGCTGCTTTTTAGCGCGTCTGCAATATTTGCATAAATTATTGTACAACAAACAATATATTTTGTATTTTTTTTTCTTTTTCGTGGCCCCCTCTCTGCCGCTGCGGATTGCATTTATTTTCCAGAAAATGACGTTGTGAAAAATGCAACAATAATTTGTTTTTTCTTTTTTTTTGTAGTTTTTTGTTGCTTTGGCAGCGGAGCAGCCGTCGTCGTATCAGTGACGGAATTCCTGGAAAAACACATAGGCAAAAAAAGAAAACACTCTGCACAAGTACGAACCACATTCAGGGAGTTCGCGGAGAAGCAACTCTTGGGGGCTACAGTTGCTCAAAAGTCTCAGTGTCAGCGTCAACGGCCCGTTGAATATGAAACCCATTTAAAAGTGTCAGCAATTCGAGGCGGGCGTAAGAACCAACCAACCAACAACAACAACAGCAACATTTACCACGCAAATTTATAAACAAATTTGTCAGAAATAAAAACAAACAAAAAAAAAAAATAGCAGAGAAAAAAAATGCGGTTCTTTTACAAGTTCTTAAGCTGAAATCAGCTCATTTTGTAAAAAGCTTCGATTTGTTATCGAAAGCAACTGTGTTAGTTAGAGGTAAGAAGTTAATTAAGTTGGGAATAGATAAAGTCGAGGACTTATGAAGATAATCCAATAATTACCAATAATAATAATTAATTAAGAGCACTTAGAATAGTCCAGACTGTAAGGCTTAAGTTAACTGTAAGCAAGCATTATTTACAATTTTCAGTGCTGGAAAAGTACGAATTTTTTTAAATGATGCAGAAGAAACAATCTTGACGTTTCTAAGTGATCTAAGTGGTTAAAAAATTGTCATATAACTACTGGATAGAAGAAAAAAAGAACTTCTCACTTAAAGAGCGAACTAAAAAAGATTACCCAATTAGTTCTTTTTATTCAATTGCTTGTTTTTACTATATTCAGTATAACAGAAAAAAAATAGAACTCTCGCTTAAAAAGCGAACTGAAAAAGTTCACCCAAGAAAGATTGACAACTCTTTCGACTCCAAGAACATAGCTTTGTGCGCATTCCTGGATGTCGAGGGAGCTTTCGACAACACTGACTTCGGTTCTATCTCTAGAGCCCGTAAGAACATAGAACCAAATGTAACCGCATGGATTGAATCCATGCTCCGACAGAGGGACATAACTTCATCTCTAGACAGTACAACAGTCAGCATAAGAGCTGTAAAAGGTTGTCCACAAGGAGGTGTGTTATCGCCCTCTGACAAGGCTTCGTTATAAGGTCATTGGGTACGCAGACGACCTGGTATTTTTTGGTAAAAAAAAAATAATTTCAAAAAATTAAAATACAACTAAATCTGTTGTTTTCAGAAAATACTCGTAAAAAAAAGATTTATCATCCACACAAAAGAAAACGACAATAATATCAGTTAATGATTTAAAATAATCGTTTTTACATAGAAGTTGGGTTTTCTTTTATGAAAATTTAAATTTTGTATTAAAATTTTCAATTCACGTTAAAAGCTCATAAGATAATGAAAAACGACAAAATAAAATAAAGAATATTAATTTTACAAAAAAAAAAATTAAATACATATTCCTAAATTTAAAAAATTATAATCTAATATTAAAAAAAAAATCAAAAAGTCACAGACTTTTCAAGCTGCCCTCGTATAAGTGTCAAAATATTGCTTAGCTGCTCACACTTATAATGCTTTACTGCTCTGACACTTAGCTGCTGTTCTCCGCGATTCTCATACTTCGTAGATAAGTGCGCACAAAATTATTTGTTTTAATAACTTTAAAGTATTTTTATTAACTTATATTTATCTAGATAAACTCTTTTTGAATAGTATTATTATATATATTTGTATTCTGAAAATATTGGGAGAAATGCTTTGTAAAAAAGTTTGCGATATACGTTTTCTACACTTCCCATTTTCAAACATTGATAGCTGCAAATACCTTCACCGAGGTCTGTCGATTATAGCCAAAATAGCAAGTCCCTTAGTCGCTTTAATATCTATGTAGTTCTTTTTTTTACATTTACTCGTTCTTACGATATTCCGTAATAACTGCGATCTTCACAAGAGATGCGTCTTAGAACACAGTTTCTCAAGTGAAATATGTTAGGAATAAGTGATAAAATGGGAATTAATAGAGCACGAAAACGATCTAGATGTATTTGTTGTGATTTTTCGTTTTCTAGAGCACAGCCGATGGATTTGTATTAAAATTGACTTAAGTCATTCAATATTTAAAAAAAAATTACATTAAATAATAAGAATTCATAAATAATTTTTTTTTTAGAATTTTCTAATAAATTAAAACTTTGTAATTTATTTTTTAATTTAAAACAACTGTATAAGAAAGCACAAATGAACAACTTTATTAAATCAAAACAAAACGATGGAACTTGTTCAGTGAAATGAACCAAGTTCACTCAAGACTTTTGCATTTTTAAGAGCATCTTTGAAATAAAAAAATCTTAAATAATACATAAAATAAAATAAATGTACTCCAAATTTTTAATTTAAAAAAAATATATATTTTTTATAGATAAAAATATGATGAAAAGATAAATTATTTATTGAGAATTTATACTTCAAACACAAAAAAATGGTTACAAAAAATAAAACTTTCGTAAAAAAAAACAGAATATTTTATACAAACAAAAAATTTTGTTCGAATCACTGGCTAGCGGCTTAAAAATAAAAAATTTACTAAACATGAATTGCAAAATGTTACTTTTAAATTAAATTGCATAAAATGAATATTAAGAAACATAAATTAAAAAAGAAATATTTTACATTGAAAAAATAATATTTTAATTAAAAAAAAATATTTTAATTAAAAAAAAATCATTACTGAAAAATAAAAATATTTTAAAAATTATATAACATTAAAGAAAAGGGGAAGAATATAAAATGAAACAAACCTTTTTTTAAGGTTTTCTGTGCCTAAAATTTGGTATATTAATTTTCGCTCTTAGAATGATCCAAATATTGTTTCTTTAAAAAAAAAAATACAAATTTACGAAATTTTACTCAGCACTACTACGAGATGAAAAGGCGTGCCCAAGATCTTTTGCGATTTTGAACCCTATTTGAATTACCTAGATAGCTTACGAACTATTGGTAGACCATTTTGTGTAATTTTTTTATTATTTTTAGTGAGGTCACCTCTTTGATTCTCTTTTTGAAACCTCAGACCTAGTTTAAAATCTCTATATTTTGCTGCCGTAAATTAAGCAGGAGAATCTTCTAGAGTAGAATATAGCTCGGGCTATGGGCCAGTTCTGACGCCGGATTCGGATTCTACGCACCAAATTACTTCGGAAATGACTCTTAGCTTTCCAACAACTCACATGACCCCTGTATTTGTAGATCTGTGTTATGTGGAAAATATAAAGAAAAAAAAGTTCTGAAAAATTTGAGCGCAAAAAAACGTATAAGGGAAAAATTAGAACACTCTCATGCAGATTAAGAACTTGATCATACATTGAAAATTTATGTGCTATATCTTTGGAACTTCAAATATATGATATGGCAAAATCGATTTCTTTTAATACTCCAATTATTTTGGAATAAACTTTGAGAATTCCAAAACGTCTCCTTCTAGATCTTAAAACTTTCAAGAGCTTTTTCTTTGAAACTTCAAAAAAATTATATGCAAAATCGATTTCTAATATTACTACAATTATTTTGGTATAAACTTTAAGAATTCCTAAACGTTTTCTTCTAGATCTTACAATTTTCTTGCACTAACAAACTAACTAACCCCAAGACTTTTAGATAAATATGGTATACATTGCGTAGAATCTTGAAGATACTTATAGACACACACATACACACACTAATACTGACCCATGTTGAGCGCCACTTGAATGTTGTCACACATGAGTGTGAGTGTGAATACTCATATTCGTTTGAGTGTTTTGATTTTGTATCCAAAGGCGCTCGAACACTTGAGCACGCATTTTAGGCGGCGGCGTTGCCACTTGGTCTTTTGTCATTTAAAATGCAACAAAATGCAATCGATACGTATACGCAGTGTTGCCAAAGAGAAAAAATGTGGAGCACACACTTACACACACACACACACTCACAAGGCTATATAATTAAAAGGTACTAATTTATGGGGGGGCAAAAAAAATTGTAAGGCATACCAATTAGATTAAAAGAAAGCAGTTGTAAGGACGAAAAAAAAAAACCCTGCCATATTATTCACAAAAACGCATTTTAGTGCGCCGACAAGTAGGCAACGCCAAACAAGAACCCCGGACAAAGCGGACGGGGCGGCGAAACTACAAAGCACGCAAACACGCACCAAAAAAAAAAAAAGAAACAACAAAAAAAAATCCGGTAAGAAAAGAATAAGAGTAAAAAACAAAAAAAAAAAAAAAGTAAAGAGTAAAGAAAGCGAGCTCTAAACGCCCAAAGCAAAACACAAAGAGCTGCAGGATAAGGACATGGTGGAGTCTAAGGTGGGGGCAGCTGTGGAGCGCGGCTTTACTGATACCCTAATCCAAGAAAGTAATGTGGCTATGATGGCTGAGAGGTGCAGCAAGCCGAAAACTATAAGGCGGACATTAACTTTTATGGGTAACTTTAAAAAAAAACATGGTATTTTTTATTCGGAATAAATAAAATTCCTAAGTCCGATGTTCGAGATGAGAACTCTTAACAAGTGGACATCAATATACCCATTTCTGTCGTAGACACCATTGAGTATTTAAGCTGAAAACTTCGTTTTAAGGAATTTAAATAAGCAATGTACTGAAAACAATTTCATTATAGAATAAAATTCGTTTTAAAATGGATCGTTAAAAAAAGCTTTAAAAACTCATAATATGCATAATTATAAAAAAAGGCTTGATTTGGCGTTGCAAAAATGTTATTGCAAATTTATATTAAACTAAAAACATTCATTATAATAAAGCGTCGATTTAATTAAAATAATATTTTGGATCTTTGTATGTATGTAGATTGCACATAGATAAAGATATGAAGTTATAAGGATAAATTGTTTACTGCGTATACGCCAAACATTTTTTAAGAGCATATTTTAAATATAAACAAAATATAGATAAACAAAACATTTTCTTAAAATAGTAATAGAACTTTACTGAAAAAAGAGTTATGGAAAAAATTAAATTTAAAAATATATATTTATTTATATAGATAAAAATATGTAGCTGTAAAGATAAATTATTTATATTTGGCATAAACCCCAAAATCCTTTTTAAGAGCTTTTAATTTTAAGTTAAAAAACATTTAAAAATGGCGGACGTAAAGTCGGGCGCGGACGACTTTGGGATACCCTGTACCACTAGCTTGTAATAAAGTCCGATTTCTTCACAAAAAACCAAAAACAGAAGAATTTTTAAGCAAACATTTTTTTTTGACCGATCGTTCCTATGGGAGCTATATGATATAGTCAACTGATTTCAATAAAATTTCACACAGTGCTTAAATACCTTAAAAAAGATATGAATGCCAAATTTATTTCAAATATCTTTACAAACAAACAAAACACATCGAATTTTGTATAAAAAACGTGTTTTTGGACCGATTGGTCCTATGGGAGCTATATGATCTAGTCAAACGATTTGGATTAAATTTAGTACAGTGCTTAGGAACTATAAAATACTCACGAATGTCAAATTTGGTCCCAATATCTTAACAAACAAACGAAACACAACAAATTTTGTTAAAAAATCGATTTTTTGGAAGATCGGACCTATGGGAGCTATATGATATAGTCAACCGATTTTGTTCAAATTTGGCACATTGCTTAAGTGGTCTAAAAAATTTCCAAACGCCAAATCTGGTTACGATATCTTTATTAAAAAACGAAATATAGCGAATTTTTCTATAAAAAAGCTATTTTGGCCGATCGGTCCTATGGGATCTATATGATATAGTCAACCGATTTTGATGAAATTTTGTACAGTGATTGGAAACTATAAAAAACTTTCGAATACCAAATTTGGTTACGATATCTTTATAAACAAACGAATTATTCATCTTAAACGCTTTTTTTTGTCGAGGTCGTCTCAAACACCCCTATGGGAGCTATATAATTTATCCCCGATATCAAAAAAATAAAATAAACTTGCCTCCTATGGAATAATATGGGATCTAATGTGAAAGTTTGGTAACTCTAGCTCTTACCATCTCTGAGATCTAGGCGTTCACACGGACGGACGGACAGACGGACATGGGTATATCGACTTCTCTATTCACCCTGATCATATTTTAGGTAACTTTGGGGTGTCTCCGACGTCTGCTTCTATATGTTACATACATTTTCGGTTTGCACAAACTTAATATACCTTTGGTACCATACGGTACAGGGTATAAAAATAATTTTTAATAAAAAACCCTAATATTTTATTAAAAAAATTTGATTTAAAAAAATCATTTATTTACATATGTATATTTTAAAAGATAAATTATTAATTGCAAATTTATACCCCAAAATCTCTTTCAAGAGCAGTCAAATAAATCGAGTAAATAAAATTCTCTAAAAAATCTAACTTTCTAAAAAAATGTAACATATTATACAAAAAATTAAATTTATCATTTCATTTTAAAAAATTTGCGGCTAAAAAAATGTTTAAAAAAATCAACAAAAATTTATATGATAAATATAATATGCAATGTATGCAAAAAAAAATTCTTTTCAAATTAAATTGCATTAAAAAATAAATTAAAAAAAAAGTTCGAAAAAATTAGAGCTTTAATTATTATAAAATAAAAATATTTTTAAAAATTATATAACATTAAAAATAAAAAACGCAGTAGGAATATAAAAATAAAAACATTTAATATTCATTAATTATTAATTTTCGCTTTTGGAATGCACAAAAATTTGAAGGGATAAAAAACGTTAAAATTTTAGAAAAATTATAAAAAATTATATACAAAATCTAGAAAAAACTATTCTCAAAAATAAATTTAAAAAAAGTTAGAAAAAATTAGAGCTTTAATTATTATAAAATAAAAATATTTTTAAAAATTATATATTAATAAAAATAAAAAAACGCAGAAAGAATATAAAAATAAAAATATTTATCATTCATTAATTGTTAAGTTTCGCTTTTGGAATACACAAAAATTTTAAGGGATAAAAATCGTTAAAATTTTAGACAAATTTTAGAAAAATTCTAAAAAATGATATACAAAATCTACAAAAACCATTTTTTGGAAAGCTACTTTTTTTTAAGATACGATATAAAAATATTTTGATGATAATTTTTATAAAATTATATACAAAATCTAAAAAAAAAAACTTTTGGGAAAGCTACACATTTTTAAGATACGGTATAAAAATATTTTTATGATTAATAAATGTTATCATGTTCTTGGAATAATCAAATTTTTGAAAAGAAAAATTAATTTTTTAAGTATATATAAACTATAACTATATATAAATAGAAACAGAAATAAATACATACTGTTCTTGAAATAATAAAAAATTTAAAAAAAAAATTTAATTTTTTGAATATAAAAATTGGTTTCTTATACAGAAAATATAACTTTTTCATTATTTTTTAATTATAACTATGTATAAATAAAAAAAATAAATAATGAAAACAAATTTTTTACATTAATTTTCGTTCTTAGGATGATCAACCACTTCATAACAAGAAATTTATTCTAAAACTTTTCAAATGGGAAACCTTCATCCCAAAAAGGTATTTTAGCCAACCTATACAAGATGCTTATTAAGAAGTCTTATCTTTTTTTATAATCTTTATTTAATTAAAAAACAGCTAAAAACCACACAAATTAATATTAAAAGTCATGTAGCTAATTGTCGAAAGACTTACAACATTCTATCTAAACTACTCTGTAGCTACCTTGCTTTAAGCTTCCCTTTCCTTCCATATCCACCATTAAATAGTGTATTTCATAGTCGCTATTTACTTAGCATTAAGTTCTTACTTGTTTTACATTGCATTTTCGCTTACTGTTTCCTTTTTTTTATATGCATTTTTTTGAAGTGCACTTGACGCACTCATTTCGTACTTTTGAATACTGCCAAGCGACCGCGCGCGCAAAAACTTTGACGCAAAGGCCCTAAGAAAAACGCCTTTGATCCTGGCGCCGCCGCGACGCGTCGCGACGTCGTCGACGGCAGCAACGCGACGACGACGCCAGGCAGCTGCAGCTGCCACAGCAACTAGCTACTGTGCTGCTACTCCCCCCGCCGCGTTGCTGCTGTCTGTGTCTCCTGTTGCAGGCTCACGCAATTTTCACAGCAGCAACAAAAACAACACTAGAATCAAAAAACGAAAAAAAAAAAGAAACGAAAAAACACAACAAAAATGCTTCGCATTTGAGACGGTAACCGAACAAGGAATACTCTTTAGGCAAAAAATATAAGGGTTTGTTTAGGGAATTTTCCACTGCCTGAAAATTAAGTTTGAAAATTTAATAGTAATCTTTTTCTCAAACTAATCGTTCAAAAAAGAAATTTCGAAAATAAGTAAGTACTTAAAATTAATTCCATCTACTATATATGTAAAAGGAAAGTAGCTCCAAGCTTTAAATAAAGAATTCGAAGAAATAATGCCTTTTTTGTATGAAAACGAATTTTTCTATCCATTTCTAAAAATTCCTGACTTGAATAAGTTCCTAAAAGTAAGGGTTATTTTTGGGAGTCAGGAATTATATTTACAAGATATGCTATATGATTCTGAAGCTCAAACGCGGTTACAGTTTAGATTCCGGTATTTTTTTTTTTTTTTTGATTATTTTTATTTTTTTCTATATATTATAACTAAGAATCAAATCTAGAGAACAATTTAATGAGTTTAATTAATTTTTTCAAGATCCCGCAGTTATTTAATTTTTTGACGGCTTAATCCGAATTCCGATATCTATTTAACTTTTATTTTAATAGTATACCCATCTTAAATACAGAATCCATTATTTATTAAATTTTCATATCTCTCTGAGTTGCATTTCGAAAAGGTTAATTATAAGCAATTTGTTACTTTTTTCACCCATTATCAAATGGATTTGAAATTAGTACTTTTTTAACTATAACTCTTGTACATTTACTCGACTGCCCGGCACTGTTCTGAAATTATCCAGAGACCCTGAATTGCCTTAGCTCTGATTTCCTCCATGTACGTGTTTCGCCAGACGGTCTTACGTATCAAGCTTCATCAATACCCCTAGACATTATTCAAAATGGATAACTCAAAAACAAAGCATACGATTTGCTTGTGAAGGATGTTAAAAAAAACGTTAAAAATCGGTCTGACCTTTCTATTTGCTTGGGAATTTCTTAGTCTGCTTCTCAGGTATATCAGGATCATGAAAAAATCGTCAAAATTCGGTCTGAATTTTCGATTTACTTGTGAGTTTTTTTGCCTGATTCTTAGGCATATCAAGACCTTAAAAGAATCGTTAAAAATTGGTTTTACCTATCAATTTGCTTGGTATTTTTTTTTTTTGTCTGTTAACTTGGGAATTTTTGGTATACTTCTCAGGCATTTCAAAATCATTAAAAAATCGACTAAAATCTGTCTGACCCTTCTATTTGCTTGGGAATTTTTCAGTAAGCTTCTCAGGCATATTAGAATCATTAAAAAATCGACTAAAATCGGTCTGACCCTTCTATTTACTTGGGAATTTTTGTCGGCTTCTTAGATATGTATATCAGGATGAATATATACGTGTATACATTTAAAAATGCACAGCTCGAGTGCAGAGCATTCGATTAGTTTGGGAATTTTTGTGTCTGCCTCTCAGAATCATTTAAAATCGGTTTGACCTATCAATTTGCTTGGGAATTTTTTTGTCTGCTTCTCCAGCATATCAGGATCATGAAAAAATCGTCAAAAATCGGTCTGAATTTTCGATTTACTTGAGAGTTTTTTGCCTGCTTCTTATGCCTATGACCTTATAACAATCGTTAAAAATCGGTTTTACCTATCAATTTGCTTGGGATTTTTTTTGTCTGCTTCTCAGGCATAGCAGGATCATGAAAAAATCATTAAAAATTGTTTTGACCTTTCGATATGCTTGGGAATTTTTCGATTTACTTCTAAGGCACATCAGAATAAACACCTGAAAAAATCGTTAAAAATCTATCTGACCTTTCCGGTCCTATAAGTAGGACAAGCTCGTCTATTAAATTCTTTCTGCCTTTTGCGCTCATCTATATTACCCTTGAATCTATAGTGTATAAAAAATGACAAAGTAGCAAAAAAAACACAAAAAAAAGTATTTCCAACAAAGGATAAATTTGTGGAAAGTAGTGAAGGGGACTCATGCGTTTCTTCTAATGCAACTTTGCCCATCTTTTTGCAACAACAACAGAAATTGCAGCATGTTGACAAAGGCAACAATAAACTTAAGTAGCATCGTCGTAGTGCGGGACAGGGCGGCAGAGTGGTGCATGTGTGTATATGTGTGTGTGTGGCATGTTATGTGTAACGGATATCAAAAGTTACAGCCGCCCCCAACCCAAGCTATCAGCCCCCCCACACCAGCCACACACGCAGACCTTAAGATAATGAAAGGTCGTCGAAGTGAAGCAAACGCAATGCAACATCTGTGGCAAAGCCCCTAGTCTATGTGTGTGCGTGTGTGTTGGGGGCGGGGACTTGAGCTGCGGTGCAACGTGCGTTGCCGCCATGTTGATTGTGACAGTAACATGCAACAGCACACACACACACACATACATATATAAGTATATATACCACATATATGGATATCATACCCATCGTAGTAGACTGTGTGAACTTAGCTGTAATAAGCAGCTCACATAGAACAAACAATATACTATGTACGTGTGTGTGTGTGTGTGTATGTATAGAGCATGTACTGCTTTATATACTTGCTTGCTATGTATACACGTCTAATCAAGTGTTATGCGAAGCTAGCAACATCTTGGCAATAACAACACAACCAATACTTGACTCATTAAGAGCTCAACCTGGAACGGAACCACTCTCTATCTATAGATATTGTAACATACCATCCAGAGCTAACTAGTAACATCTTTAAATTGCTCAATTGACTGACGAAAAACACAAAAACCCTAAGACAAGCTTAATTAAGAATCAAGCTAATCAGTCTAACAAATTATGTATATAGGCTATAGGGGATGCAGCTACCTGCTAGCTTTGCTTACTTTAGTCTAAGGAAACAAATAATCTTTGAAATTTGTATTGTTTATCACAGTCACAGTGTACCTTTTGAATCGACTTTATTTATCTTACGTTTATTTTAGATTATTTAACGTCCCTTATAATAATAGACCATCTGTAACTCAAGCACTGATGAACCGATTTTGATGATCTTTGATTTTTTCGTTTTGTCTACACGAATATACGTCATACAGTTCAAAATTCAATGTAGTAATTGTCTTATCAATATTTAAAAGTTTAGCTATACAATAAAGGTGGTTTTCCCTTGCTATACTGTAAGCAGAGTTGCTCTTGGTATATTAATTGTACATTAGGGTGGCTTAATTTTCTTTCGCCATAAAGGCGCTCAGCGATTTGATCCTTTGGCTCATTATAAGCAATTTTGCCCAAGAAATTATTTCGAGTTGGCTACTTTTATTCAAAATAGGTTTTTTTTTCTAAATATTGGAAAATCGACTTAATTACTGCGTTCCCAAGGCCAAAAAACATTTCTTTAGTCCAATGTGTATATGAGCGTTTTAGGCGTAGAGAAATCTATATTTGATATGTATTTTGAGCGCCGCCAGAGGGCGCTTTCGTGTTTTTTTTTATATATTTTTATCTTTATTGACAAAATGTTGCAAAAATCTACGAATATTTTTTATAGAGCAATCTCAAATTTAAAATTTGACGATCCTGAAAGCCGTTGCTCTGGCTACAAATCTTTCATAATTCAGAATTAACTTCTTCTTTATCATTATGTAAATAAATTAAAATTTTCCGAAGTATTCAATTTAAAAAAATTAAAGGGTTCTGTGTTTTGGGGCGTACTCTTTGCCACCGTACATAAATTATATTAAAATTAGGGCAAAAAATACAAAACAAAATATTTATTAATAAATAAATTTATATTTAATTATTTAATTAATAATATTTTTTCCTATTATATTATAAGTTAATCATATTGAAATTTAAATTTATTGTAGGTTCGAAAAATAGAAAATAAATTTTGGAAAATTTCCAACATGCACTTATGTCTACACAATTGTGTGAAATTTGATCAAAATTGGCTCACTATTTCATATAGCTACCATACAAAAAATCAACCTGTGTTCTTTTTATTAGAAAGGTACGCTGTACATTGCGAAACCTTATATTTTAAAGAGACAATCATATCTTGTAGTTGTTGGATCACGAGGTATACCTGCGAAAGGAGGGCGGTGTCCGTTTTTCTACTCCCTAGATCTCTCTTTCACAAATACCTCAGTACAGTGCCTTTGCTCTAGAATTTTTCCTAAAGGTAAAGCTGCAAGTTTCTTAAGCTTGACTTTAAGATTTAGAAACTATAGAGTTAACAGACTTTTCAGCTTTCAATAAAATATTTATATATTTCTATATATTTTCTAAAGTAACAAAAGAAAAAGATGTCATAAAGATTAAACATGATTCGAATCAAAGAGATTCGAGACAAAAAAATACTTGCATATCAGGCCTCAAGCCAAAAGATGATCTTGCTATGCGACTTCTGATCAAAAATTTTTATAAAAACAGACTAAGCATAAAGGGAAATAATTTTATGTCGAAATAAACGAAAACTTTAACAAATGAGAATTTTCTGAATTTAGTTCTTCTGACAAAAGATATGTGCCCATATTGGATCTGGCTGCTTTCGTCGAACCCTCAAAATGGTTCTACAACATAAGAGACTTAGGCGATTAGGAATGTCCTACAGTTTTTGATCCTCCTCCACAATCTCTCTCTTTCCTAAATTCCTTTCCTCCCCTTCTTTTAATTAGGCAACACATTGGACCTCATGGTCTCTGAGTGATCTCAGTCACTATCTGAGCTGACTATACAACCTAACCTCACCTAATATCAAAAGAATATGTGAAATATTTCCGATCATCACTAAATTCATCAAAAACTAACACAATTTAAATTTATCGATAGTCAACTTCGGACACTACCCTTATCCCATCGCCTCGGGCTGACCAACTTCACCTCATAAAATTTTAGTTTCACAGTTTTGTTCTCTTTTGATTTTTATGGGCTTCAAGACATATCATAGATTACAACTGTTTTATCTTTTATTTATACCAGGGTTGCATTTTCTAAGCGTAATCGATACGAAAAAATCTTTATAGCAATTTTAGTGAGTCTTTCTTTTATCTCTAGCTATCAAAAGCTAGTGCCTGCTTCTTTTACGAGTTTCTTCTCTGTGAAGAATTGTAATCTCTCTTTACATATCATCCGACTGAATCCATCAAATTTACTTTCCCAATACCCAAGCCCGAAAAATTCTCACGTCACACTTTGTTTTTTAAGCATTGGCTTCTTTTTACTACTAAAAGATAAGGTGAAAAAAAGTCACTTTTTTTTAGCTACTGCATTTTTCTTTGGCATCATCTTCATCATCTTCATCATCATCTGCTGGCACTTGCACTAACATTTGTTTGACTTTGTCTTTTGTCATCAAAGCCGCGATGTCGCGTTGCACGCACAAGGTGCAATCCACAGTCACTGAGCACAACTCAAACAGAAACAACAACAACAATAACGTCACTCAGATGATGATAATAAGGCTGAAGATGATGAAGTTGATAAAGATGATGATGTTGACAATGCTCTTGATGATGAGCTTGTTTTGTTGCTGACGTTGGGCGCATTGCCGCTGTCAAAGTCGATTTGTCTTGGTTGTCAGCAAAGGATTGCAGCATTGCACTGTCCCTGCCCCTGTCCCTGTTGCATGCCACGTTGGCATTTGGCTTTGTAGTGCAGTTTGTGTCTCTGTGTGTGTGTGTGTGTGTGTGTGTGTGTGGCATCCTTTTTAGCATTTCTAATTGTGCTTGCTTATGCCAAAATAAATTTCTCAAATAACATTTGCAGCAATTTCACATTATCGCCATTTGCATAAACATTTAACGCGGCACGCGCCCCTCTCGCTTTTTCGGGGCCTGCAGCCAAACCGATTTGTTAACAAAATTGACAAAATGCGCATTTAAGCCAACAGCCAGCAGCAGCAGCAGCAACGACTGCCACTTGACCAGTTGACCAGTTGACCGGTTGACCACTCAACCAACCAACCAGTCAGTCCGGCAGTTCGTCAGTTTGGCAAATGGCAGATGCAGCCGCGAGTTACTTCAACTATTCAGCTCCTGGAGCACTTGTCGCGCGCTCGTTCTCCTCAAAAGCCCCGAAATGAATTTCAAAAAATACAAAAAAATGAAAATAAAAGCGACAAAAGCAACAAATACAACAACAGGCAGCAGGACATGTGTCGTCTGTCTGGCCCAAAAACAGCGGCCAACATAAATGATGGCGATAACGCCGGCTGCTGTTCCTCTCTACGATACTGTCTCCCTCCCTGCCTCTCGCTGTTCAGGGCTCTTCCCGTCTTGTCACCAGGTCGGGGCTAATAAACTCGAATTGTATGCCAAACCGGCCGGAAGTGCGTGCAACGCGTTGTAAAAACCAACAACAACAACGACAACAACAGCAACAACTAACTCAGCAAATAAATGTCCAAAAAATGCAAAGGCAACAAAAAAAAAAGCCAAAAAAATGTCTAACTGAAGTGGCAACTGTCGAACTTGGAATACCCTAACAAAAAAGTGCAGCATTATTTGTTTATAAAGCTCACATGAGCGTGAGATATTTGGTTGGGAGAGTGATTCTTGAAAATAAAGAAAATTTAATGGATCTGTATAGAGTGAAAATTATGTATCTCTGCGGCTTAGTTCAATTTTTCTCAATTCTTCTACAATAGAAAGCAATCTCTTTTTATTAGCACCCTAATGCTATGGTCACGAAATGAGAGCTGTTCATAGGGATAGTCCATTGAATCATTATCATCTATAAGCACTACACCCCGGGCTGGATTTTGGCTTCCTCTACTATCCTCTTCCATTCGCCACTGTCTCTGCCCAGCATCTTCCAGTTACTATTTCCAAGTATTCGCAAGTTTTTTTAATATAGTCGATTAATCGTATTTTTTTGTATGAGTTGGATTGTACCCTATTTTCTTCTTTTATGGACGCCCATTGTCCATTCTAATCATATGAGCTATCCATCTCAGTCTCTGTGCCTTGGCATATTTTACAATGTCCTCTCCCTTGACTTTAAAGTTCCCATATTCTTTACAATTTGCCCCAAAGATTTTGCGCAGAATTTTCCTTTCAAATATCCACATAGGGAATAGAAATACCTCAAAACCATGAACTTGATTGACTTAACTGCTTGAGAAGCTCTATGCCTCTATTCAAGAAGATAGGATACGATAGGGTATAGTACCTCCTGTTTGTATTCCGCTTACAACCACGCCAATAAAAATTAAAGAGCAGCTGGTAATAGACAAAATCTTATTATCTATTATTTATTTGAATCAAAGCTTCTGAAGGCAGCGGCGCCCAAGTTATAGACACTTACAGCTCCTTCAAGCTTTAAAGAAACTCCAATTTAGACAGCAAGTGCAGTTCATGATCTATGGAAGGATATCGATCGCTGAGACGCTAAGCCCTTCGTCTTGAACCAAAGATGGTATCGAAGTCAACGTGAATTTCGGATTTGAGCGGTCTGAGGTTTGAAGACAAGTATAAAACCAGTGACAGTGGAGATTAGTTCATTTTCTTTTCCCAACTCTAGTATGGTCAGGTATTCGGCACTCTTTAAAATACGAACGTGTCTTCCAGACACTTACAGCTCCTTCAAGTTTTTAAGAGCTTTGCTCAGAATAAGGTAGCCTGAGTTAATTACCAACGAACGGTTGCGTTATGCAGCCAAACTTCTATTCTTCTTCTTCTATTTTTTTAACTTCTTCAAGGAGCGTTAGGGCCTCTCCAAAGCGCCTAAACCGTATCCGGTTTTGTGCGAATAGCTTCACTTAGCTCCAGGAACGACCTGATTCTTCAGATTCTTTCAAAACAGTTCGAGGCCATGTTGTTCTGGGTCTTTCTCTTCTTCGGTCGCCCTGTAGTTTCCTATCGAACATCTATTGGTAAAGAGATATTCTAACGTAATTGGAATTGAAAAACCTCCTTCCGATATCACCAGAAAAGCAATCGACTGGAACTAACAAGAATCCCTTAGAAAAGGATGACCGGCGATAGCTTATCAAAGACATCAAACCTATACGAAAGAATTGGAATAAAGTCAAAGGACAAGTGCCAAACTGACGCAGATGGGAAAAATTTCTTAAGGCCCTATAGGCCTCATAGAAGTGATAGCATTTAAAATATATATCCAGTACAAACAACCTCAAATTCGTCACGCCTTCTGCTGCCTGTTACTTCTCTACTGCACATTTCTACGTTACCCTTAATCCTTTTAGTAAAGGCTATATAAAATTAAATGTACTGGTTTTTTGCAGGTTTTCTTATTTTGTATTTTTTTTTCCGAAATTTTTTTTTTTTGTTGGTTTTTTGCATTTGCAGCCAAAAAGTTGTCCCCCTGCTGATGATGAGCAGCGGCGGGCACAGCCAGAAACAAGTGGCATTTGGGGTCGTCAGCGGTCGATCCGACCAAGCGTCGTATGGTCTCACGGTCGGATAGTCGTACGTACATTCGGTCGCATTGTCGGTCTGGTCTGGACTGCTCCGCTCTGCTCTGCTCTACACTCTACACTCACCGAGCGCCCCTGCAGTTGCAGCTATTGCAAGTCCCTGACGCGACACAGTCAAGCAGAAACAGCAACAACCCCCCAAAAAAAAAAAACAAAAAAAAAAAAAGTGACAAAAAACGAAGAAGAATTGCCAAAAATTACCGAAAAATACATGCAATATATACCAGGCATATATACTATATAAAGATATATGTATATATATATATATATATAAAGTGGAGTGGTGACATGGTTAGGGAGTAACATCGTGCTGCTTGTCGGTTATCCTGTCGCGCGACTCCGCTGCCCCCGGGTTGCAGCTCAACGCATTTAACCCTTTTCAGTTTTGGAACACACACAACACACACACCACACACACACACACAAAGAGCTTTCATGAATGTGTTACAAAACAGCCGCGTACGGGTCGTACTGAGCCTTTGCGGTTCATAGCAAAGCCGTACAGGACGGGCCAGAGCGGCCACCTCGCAGACGAGCCATCCATAGACGATATTATATTGGTTTTTACTTTTATAATACTTCTTTTATTTTATTATTGTCTAAAACTGCATATCAAATTTGTTGGGCCTAATGCGAAATAAGAAGCTTGGGTTGGGGTTTCAATATATTTGATTCAGCCGGTTCTAGAAGTTTTCCTAACGTCCACATAAGCTGCATGTTGCAAATTTCGGTATGTTAAGAGCAAAGAAACTGCATGGGCAGGACAGAAGAAAACCGAAACCCAAGAGCTCTTCCCATGTTGCTATTTTAGAAGCCTACATACAGGGTGTCGCGACTATATGTGACCTATTGGATTTGTTATAAAAATCATGAGAAAAGTAGATTCCCGTTCCAAATTTCTATATGTTCACAGCGGAGTGCTTCAAAGAAACTGCAAAGGACAGCTCGGAAGATAATCGGAACCCAAGGTCTCTTCTCATGTAGCTATATTAGTAGCCACCATACAATACAGGGTGCCCCGACTATATGTGACCATTGCATTTTGCTATAAAAATCCAAAGAAAAGTAGAATCCCGTTCCAAATTTCGATATGTAAGCAGCAGGGTGCTTCAAAGAAACTTTAAGGGGTACCTATATTAGTAGCCTACATGTATATCCCAAAAAATAACCGGAACCCTAGGGCTCTTCCAAAGTAGCTATATTAGAAGCCTACATACAGGGTGTGACCAATATGTGACGTATTTATGCTTCAAAGAAACTGCAAAGGACAGCTCGGAAGATAATCGGAACCCAAGGTCTCTTCCCATTAGTAGCCACCATTCAGGGCGCCCCAACTATATGTGGCCATTGGATTTGCTATAAAATTGCAAATTTCGATTTGTAAGCAGCAGGGTGCTTCAAAGAAACTGCAAGGGGTAGCTATATTAGTAGCCACCATACAGGGTGCCCCAACTAAATGTGACCTATTGGATTTTGCTATGAATATCAATAAAAATTTGGATTACCATTAAAAATTTCTATATATTAAGAGCAGGGTGCTTTATAGAAACTGTAACGGATATCCCAGAAGATAACCGGAACCCTAGGGCTCTTCCAAAGTAGCTATATTAGAAGCCTACATACAGGTTGTGACCAATATGTGACGTATTGGATTGCTATCTTTTATATCTTTTGCATAGCCATTGAATATGGTCCAGGAATTAGTTCTAGTGATCTCTTTTTCCTCAAACGTTGCACTAAGTATAGCCGTTCGATATTTGTCTAATGTTTCAGAGCATATCGATTTAAAATTGAACCTCAAATATCCCAAAAAAAAAGACTTAAATCGAACGACAACAATGACATTTCAGCTTTTTTGAATACTAGACCTGGAAAGAAGAACTTCAATGCAGGCCTTATCTCATTGAACTGGAAGTTTCGTAAGCGCTTAGAAATCTATAATTTTGAAAAATGGCGGAAAATTATTTTTCCACTTTGGTTGCTTGTGAGATCAAAATTTTTTACTTATTCTGTACACATCGTACCACCTTGATCAAAAAGTTTCGGGAATCATCATCGTGTTGCGCTCTCAGTCACGCAATTTAAAGTCTCTTTTTTTTTTGTAAATCTATACCTTTTGATCTAATTGTCTTTATATTGAGGCAAATTTTTTTTCACGAACTGAAAAAAGTGCACAGAGTTTCCTACGAAATCTCGTAAACGGTTTTTACTTAATATCATTTACGAATTTCTCGAGCTCTAATCAATAAAAATTACTTTTTTTTCGAAGCTTCACTCGATGGCCCTTAAATTTGAAGACTAGTGACATTGATAATGCTTTTCATCGGGCAATTTTACTATATGACATCCTAAGTAATGAAGAACCTATGTTTCAAACTCACATGGCACACCCTATATTTCTTTAAGCCAAATTTCTAAAAGGAAAATCGTTAAGAATGTATTAAAAAATATGTAAAAATTTTTTACAATTGGGGAATATCACCCAACATTCCCTATTTACAAGAGATTTTTTTTTCTATTCAATCTGAAAACCTAGACAGGGAAAAGCAGGTAAAAACTTGCTTTCTACAATTGGGGAATATCACCTAACTTTCCCTAACTACAAAAGATTTTTTTTCTATTCAATTCGAAAACCTAGAGAGGGAAAAGTAGGTAAAAACTTGTCCAATTTTTTCATTAACTCAATAGCTATATGGCCAAATTAAAACGCTTTTGCTTAGAATAACCTTAAAAAGAGAGTGCTTTCTAAAACTTTTTAGGAAGAAGAGTCTACCAAATAGATAGGTAGACTCATGTAAACTAAAATAAGCTCCAAAATTTAAAGAATTAATTCTATTTATTTACATTAGACTAAGTACATAATATCAAATCTAATATTCAGGGAAGAGTTCAAACAACAAGGCCATCGACTTGAACATTGGTGTGGAGTTAGAAAAGATCCATTGAGAGATGTGTAAACGAGTTCTATAATATTTAAGGGACTCTGCAACACATAATGAAGCAGGGTGTTCCATGGATACCCATTGGACTATATCAAAACAACGAGCTGTGTTGGTAGAGACTCTTTGTAGAGTATTTAAAAGTCACTAGTATGAGCAGTTTTCTAATTAAGATCTAGAAATTATCTCGCAATAATCATAATACAAAAGGTAGTAAGCCACTTTGATAGCTTAGCACCCAGGTAGGGAAGCCCCCTAGTTTTGATAGCAAAGCAAGAAGCTGCTCTTCGTTTTAATGTAGAAACCAAGAAATTCTAAAACAATTAATCAATACCAATTACAAAAAGTAATTGACAGCCCTCGTAATATAAATATTTTTTTGTACCATCCTTAATATTAAATGCCTAAAAATCTATTCAAAAATTTAAGCTTAATAACTTCTAAAATAGTAGCAGAAGAAGCTATTAAGCAAGTTACTACGAAAAAAACAAAAATAAAATTCAATGAAAACGAGACATGGTGCACACAGATACACCAACACACTCATAGCTCTCGCTCTATGCATTATAAAGGGAAGGGAATACGGTCTCCCACCCCTGCTCGAATGCACTTGAATGTGTTGCTGATGATGATGGTCTGGTTCTGTGGCCCCTTGTGCAGTCAGCGGCAACGCATTGCCAAAAAATAATATAAAAAAATACATACATATATATATATATATATTTAGTATATATAAATATATATGTACAAAAAAGTAAGAAGCAGCAGAACAAGCGAAAAGCACGAAAACGAACTTCCACACAAAATTGGGACAAAACAAAAGTTTCAACAAAATGCAGCAGAGGCAGAGACTGCAGCAGCAGCGACAGCGGCAGAGGCAGTGACGACAGCAGCGACGCTGACTGTGAATGGTGTTGATATTCTCATGGTGGCACAGGAGTTCCCTGTTGTTGTTGTTGTTGTTTTTATTCGGTGGTTAAAATATGCTGCACGCCGGCGATGCCCTCATGGAATTTTGATACTCTTTCTAAGAAGAGTATTAAAGTTTGAATAAGCAGCTGAATGCAAAAAAAAAAAGGTTTTGGGGCATAAAAATAGAAACAATTTTGCATATAACGAATATGTCAACTACCAAAGAATTGTAATAAATATTTCCTACGAATATTGTATACTCTACGCCTAGTAGTAGCATATATCAAAATTTGCTTGTTTATTTCTTATTTATTTAAAAAAAGCATATTTAGCAATTTAAATTTGCAAGCAACTTAAATTCTGCATCGAATTGCATCATTGTAAACAAAAATATTAATAAATTAACCTGCTTAGAATTCACAACTGGTTCAGACAACAGCTATAAGATGCTGTTGGTTTTCGTTTTTGATAGTATGTTTTTTCTATTTTGACTTTTTAATATTTTTAGTCATTAATATTTTTATTAATAGTTTGGAATTTGTCTGATCTTTGTAGATGGCAATGCTCACTTTGTATTAAGATGTAAATGGAAACTTTGAATAATATCGAAAAAGGTCATTTGGCAGTAATCGTTCCACAACTTTGAATTGATTTTTTTAAGAACGCACCCTAATCATCGTAATGTGTTGGTTAAAAAAAAAAATATTATTTTATTTAAAAAGTATATAAAGTTTGTAATAAAATTTTATTTATGACATTTTAGCACAAAATGAGTTAATTTCTATGAAATTTAAAAATTCTTAATTTTCGTAATTTTTGTTAGGAAAACTAACAAGTTGAACTAAAATTTGTACAAAACATATATTAAAATCTTCTAGTCTAATGCTAATAAATGGTAATATTTAAAAAATAATATAAAATAAACTTGAGTTAAAAAATATAATGAATAGTAATTTGAATGATCTTGTAATTTTTAATATTTTAAATAAAAGTAAATAAGTTGTATAGTATAAATTATAAGGCATGTATCAGATCATCGCATAAACAGATCAATCAATAGGTTATACACGATTATTTTTATTTATACACTCATCGTATAAAGAAGAATCGTATTTGGAATATATATAAAACCGCGATCAAATTTTCACTTTAAATACAACATTTTAATTAATCAGATCTGCTTGTATTGATTAATATATTATTTAAAGACTTAAAAGGTGACCACCGGGGAACCTTCGTATAAGGCTCGTCTAAGTAAGTTCAAATGTTTAAAAATCGCAAATTAATATGTTCGAGGGTGGATTGATAAGTTTCCGGCCTGACCAAGAGATGGCGCCACTAGGCCTACCTTGAGGTGGCGTTCTATGGTACCATCCTTAGATAGCTTGTAGCTATAGTTTCAGCCCGATCGCCATGTTAGTTTAGATTTGAGAGCACACTGAACAAGACGCCTCTGTGTTTTTCTTGAAAATGGAAATTCGAAAAAACATTTCTACCGCCAATTTGACGTTGTATAAGCGTAATCCAAGCGAATTTTTGCGTCGATTCATAACCGCTGACGAAACATGGGTCCACCACTTCACTCCTGAAACCAAAGAACAGTCTAAACAGTGGATTGGA
Source organism: Chymomyza amoena (assembly GCA_037043745.1). NCBI lineage: Eukaryota > Metazoa > Arthropoda > Insecta > Diptera > Drosophilidae > Chymomyza > Chymomyza amoena. The sequence continues at coordinate 89,924 of JBAMAX010000517.1, forward strand.
CCAGGGGAACCAACTCCAAAGAAGGCAAAAACAATTTTTTCAGCGAACAAGGTTATGGCTACTGTTTTTTTGGGATGCAAGAGGTATTATATACATTGATTACCTTGAAAAGGGTAAAACTATCACTGGTCAATACTACGCAGACTTATTGCAACGTTTGAGCCACGAGGTGAAAATTAAACGACCTCATCTGGCGAAGAAAAGAATCTTGTTTCATCACGATAACGCACCAGCGCACAAGTCAATCGTTGCGATGGCTAAAATCAACGATCTGAAGTTTGAATTGATGCCGCACCCTCCCTACTCTCCAGACCTAGCCCCGAGTGACTATTATCTGTTTCCTAACCTCAAAAAATGGCTTGGCGGCAAGAGATTTGCGGACAATGAAAAAGTAATCGAAGCTGTAAATGGGTATTTTGAGGAGCTGGACGAATCAGTCTATAGAGATGGCATTACTAGACTAGAACACCGCTATGAGAAATGTATCAGCCTTGGAGGAGATTATGTTGAGAAATAAAAAAAAAAATTCTTAAAAACGTTGTTTTTCTTGGTCAGGCCGGAAACTTATCAGTCCACCCTCGTATATGTTTATACACTCATTTTCAACAATCGTATTTGGAATATATATAAAAAAACAACCAAATTTTCACTTTAAATACAACATTTAAATTAATCAGATCTGCTTATATTGTTTACTATATTATTTAAAGACTTAAAAGGTGACAACCTGGGAACCTTCGTATAAGATTCGTCTAAATAAGTTCAAATGTTTAAAAATCGCAAAAAATATTTTTTCTGTATGTACAACTCTTTAATTATAATTGTTTTTTATTTCTGTCAAGATAAGTCGAAGGGAAATAGTTGAATTGTATTATGTACAAGCTTTTTAAAAAGAATTAAATAAATAAAAAAACATTATCAATGGTTTTCAGCCAATTATAAAGCTTTTGGCACTCACGTCAAATTGACACTAAAAAAACCAAATTTCGACCACTGTAGCCTTTAGACAAAAGTTAGAGTATGCAAACTTCATTGCTCTTCGTTTAATTTCCCGCTCTGGCCCAAAAGCTGCTACTCATTGGAGTTGCATTTACCGCTTTCTTTTGTTTTTACAGTTTTACATTTGGTTTTATTTTGGACAGCGTCGACGTCAACGCCGACGTCAGGACGAAGCCAACGCGGCGACGCGTCGCAACGTTGATGACGCTGGCGGCATCTTCGTTTTATTTTATGCAATGTGTACGTACGTATGTGTATGTATATATGTATGCATATAGCTATGTATGTAATTCGTCGCCTTTTGCTCCGCTAGCTTCCTCCTTACTTTTATTTTTTATGCTTATTTTTTTTTGGTTTTTTTTTTTGGCAATAAGCTTTTGCTAATGCCGCAGGGTTGTAGGTATTTGCATTAGCGCTGCCGCGTTGAAGGGGCGCAAAATTTTGTGCAAGTTTTTTGGCATTTTTTTTTATATACTTTTACTTTTTTTCGCAATAATTTTATACCCTCATCAGGGGCGCTCGCTGGTGTACAGGGGTGCGGGGGTACAGGCGGAGGTTAGTAGTAAGAGGTTTAGCGTTTGGTGAGTAGGTCTCAGAGTAGGGAGGGGGTGCTGTTTGTGCCTGGTATGTTCGTCGTCTTTGAAGCGGTGTAATCTTGTGCATTGGGGTTGTCCCTACAGCGCCAAGTTTTCATGTGGTGCATGCCATATAGGGAGGCATGTAGTAGTGTGGGCTGAAGTTGGCCATAATTTTGGCATGAGATAAAATTTTGGCGAGACTGTGGCATAATATAATCAATGATAACCTAGTATGGCTTAGATATTCTTAAATTTGTATGGCTTATATAAATATTTGTAATCTAAAAGGGGTTTAGATATGATGCAGCCAAAAGAGGTAGCAGGGACAGTAAGATGGGAGTTCAGACAAATTATAAAGACGGAAAAAGAAAACAAATTGAATCTTGAGCTAGAGACAATAAATTTTGTCAGACTTATTTTAATAAGAGCAGTTTTAATAAATAATAAAAAAAAAAATATATATATATACTTTTTATTTAAAACAAAATATACATCCCTTTAATTATATACTTTATTTGTTATTTAAGGCACTATGCTCCTCAAGGAATGAAAGGAACAAAAATGTTTTTTATTTAAAAAAAATTTAATTTTTAAATTTAAAAAAAACGACCAGATAAAAGATAGATTCGAAGATTGGAAAAACCGTTGGCACAAGTGTATAATATCTCATGGGGATTACTTTGAAGGGGGCAAAATAGATATTCATGAATAAATAAATGATTTTTGAAAAAACACAAAATTCGCGATACATTTTGAACACACCTCGTATGCAAACTATAATCAAATCTTGACAAAAATTTTTAAAACCGCAGCTTTCTCGTTGAAGTATTTATAAATCTCTAAAGATTTAAAAAAAATGTATAATTTTCAGTGAAAAGCTGTAGATAATCGCGGATAAAGTCCAAATTATTTTATTAATAATTTTAGATGCATTTTTATTTAAACAAATAAAGCTTAAATTCCAACAGCATTTAAATCCGCATGCACAAGCTTAATAGTTGTTTTTTTTTAACTAGTTGGGTTGAACTTCCTGCCCATTTCGTCAAACCCCTAAACCTAAAACCAATTTAAACTTCGACTTTCACTTCCTTGGTAATTATTAGATTTTTATGTTAGATTTAGCTATGGACCGAGAGCATTAAAAATCGACAGAATCGAATTTTTATATGAACCTACAAATAGAGCCAAAGCTAATGAGCATGTGGTATGAAAAATTTGGCAGGTTGCTGCTAAAATCTTTTATAAAGGGAAGGTAAATTCTATACAATATTGAACCAAATTGTTAAAAATTAAAAACAAAAAATGGCGCGGACGACTTTGGGAGACCCTGTACCACTAGCTTGCAATAAAATCCGGTTCCTTCATAAAAAACCAAAAACAGAAGAATATTTAAGCAAACTTTTTATTTTTTACCGATCGTTCCTATGGAAGCTATATGATATAGTCAACCGATGTACGATCAAATTTGACACAGTGCTTTAACACCTTAAAAAGATCTGAATGCCGAATTTAGTTCAAATATCTTTACAAACAAACTGAAACACAACGAATTTTCTATAAAAAAAATTTTTTGGCCCGATTCGTCCATGGGAGCTATATGATATAGTCTTCCGATTTTAATAAAATTTGGTACAAATGCTTAAGACCTATAAAAAACTTACAAGTACCAAATTTAATTCCAATATCTTCAAAAACAAACGAAACACAACAAATTTTGTTCAAAAATTGATTTTTTGGAAGATCCGGCCCTATGGGAGCTATTTAATATAGTCAACCGATTTTGTTTCAATTTGGTACAATGCTGGGGTACTCTAAAAAACTTCGGAATGACAATTCTGGTTACGATGTCTTTATCAAAAAATTAAATATAGCGAATTTTGTATAAAAAACGGTTTTTTTTTTTGCCGATCGGTCCTATGGGAACTATATGATATAGTCAACCGATTCTAATCAAATTTGGTACAGTGATTGGGAACTATAAAAAACTTTCGAATACCAAATTTGGTTACGATATCTTCATAAACAAACAAATTATTCATCTAAAACGCTCTTTTTTTTGTCGAGGTCGTCTCAAACACCCCCATGGGAGCTATATAATTTATCCCCGATATCAAAAAAATAAAATAAACTTGCCTCCTATGGAATAATATGGGATCTAATGTGAAAGTTTGGTAACTCTAGCTCTTACCATCTCTGAGATCTAGGCGTTCAAACGGACGGACGGACGGACATGGGTATATCGACTTTTCTAGTCACCCTGATCATACTTTAAGTAACTTTGAGGGATCTCAGGCGATTCCTTCTATATATTACATACAGAGAGAGAGAGTAAATGAACTATTATAGGGATATTATAGAATCTAGATTAATAAAAAGCGAAACTGTGCTGTCGAAGACTTTAAAAATAAATTATTATACCTACATAGTTCAATTTAAATTTAAAACAATTTGTTTTTATTATTTCATTGTGACTGAGTATTTTACATGTTGCATAATCTATAAAAATTTGATGTTTACAACTATTTATTTAAAACAAAAAAAAAAACTTTTGTACCAAAAATTAATTCGTATTTTGTTTTTATTTATTTATTTTAGTATTGATTGGACTCACTAGAGCATAATCAAACCTGCCATTACTATTTTATCTATAAAGTTTGCTGATTGCATCGAATTATAGATTGTAAATAAAAAGAACGGAAATAAAAAAAAGTAAGAGCTAAAAATGAATTAGATTAATTGAAAATATAGGCTAAAATATATATATGAAAAACTAAAAAAAAAAATTATAAATGAAAAAACAAATTTTTTTTTAACGAAATTTTTTACCGAGCTCAAATAATGCTTGCCTTAAAATTAACATCATATAATTAGAACAAACTGCAAAAATTAAATATAATTATAATATTTACTATACATAAAAAAAAATAAAAACTAAACTCACTCGACGCCGCCATTGACACTTTACACGCTTTATGAGTTCTGCGCCTTGTAACAAATTAGTTTTTGAGTGAGTACCCTTAACTAGATCTTTGGTTGTTGCCAGTGTTGGGCAAACATTTGCTCAATGGATGATGTCTCATTGCCTGTCATTATTCTTGCCACTTGCTGCTGCTGCTGCACTGGCGGCTGCTGTTGCATGTTTGTTGCCACTGTGTGTGTGTGTGTGTCACACTTGCAACACCAACTCAATTGGCAACATGTGCGTGTTACGGCCTCTGGTTTGTACCCTAAGCACGGGGTCTGGGTCTGTCTATCAGACCGCATTATCTGTGAGTTTTGTCAGTTTGTATATATTGATATTATTTCATATTTTTTGGCCAAATTACGTTCCTTACGACGACGACGACTACGTGCAATAATGCAATTTTTTAACTGGCCAACGCAGCACGCGGCGCGGCGCAACCCTCGTGTATGTTGCATGCAACAACAAGCGACCGACCCTAAGCTCAGACCCAAAAACTAAACCAACTAACCAACTTAAGCAGCCTAGGCCGGCCAGGTTAACAACTAACCAGTCAGCCAGCCAAACCTTAGCTACCCTGCCAGCCAGCCAGCCTGCCACATGCAACCACATGAGGAAGCAACGAGCCATGGCCGATTCCAAACATTTTGGTCTGCTCTGGGTCTGCGTCTGACTTTGACTTCGTCATCAGCTTCTTCATTTGGTCTGTCTGTCTGTGAGTGTGAGTGAGTTCCTGCACCTGTGTGTGTCTCGGTTTGTGTGTGTGTGTGTCGAGCCCCTACCCAAAAAATATATAAAATATAAGAATAAAAAAAAAAGAGAGAAATAAAAAACCCAAAAGGTCTGCCGCCATCGTGTTTACTATTTGCTGTTTGTTTTCGTTGATTATCTTTGGCGTATTTAGAGCGTAAAGCGTAGTCAGACAAAAACACAATTTTCGCAAATGATAATGACGTTGATAATGATGACGTCGACGTTGACGTTGACTATGACTACCAACAACAAATGCAGTCACGATGAGAACAACCCGTCGAGCGTCAAGGACTGTTGCCTTTATTGTATCCTATAAATGCATTAACATTAAGGCCTGGCAATCTACCATAAACGACTAAACTAAATACGAATAAAATGAGTATTATAATTAGGATGTTTTTCGATTTCGATAAAAAAGCTTTTAAATTTTTCGTAGGTAATGCATTTTGGGACATAGTTAATTTAGAAATTTAGACTTCAGAGCCTATATTCCAACCAGAGAGGATTGGAATACTGGGGTACCAGGATAAAGGTATACACGGACGGTTCCAAGCTAGACGACCGTGTAGGGGGAGGGGTCTACGTCGAGGATTTCGACATTAGAATTGCTTTTAGGCTCCCGGACCACTGCAGTGTCTTTCAGGCAGAGGTCACAGCAATCCGGGAGGCTTTAACTACAATAAAAAAACCTACAAGTCCAAGATAAGAATATCTGTATATATTCGGACAGCCAAGCGGCTATTAAGTCTCTAGTCTCGATGACTTCGTGTATGAAGTCAGTGAATGACTGCCGCTTGTCTCTAGGGGAGATGGCTGAGCAGCTTTCAATTCACCTGATATGGGTTCCAGGACACAGGGACTTTGAGGGAAATTGCATTGCGGATGAACAGGCTAGGAAAGGAACTACCAGCATCCTCCTTCAAGATAAGGAGGGCCTGGGTATACCCATGGCCAGCTGTAAACTAAGAACACGAAACTTTTTCGCTCTCTGTGCAAATAAAACGTGGAATCGGACATCGAACACGTGTAGAATCTCGCGGCAAGCCTGGCCGACATACTGCAGTAAAAGAACCAAAAAACTTTGCTGTCTGAATAGAGCCCAGTGCTCATCTGTCATTCGTGCCATTACGGGACACTGGTTGGTAGGAAACCACGCATCCCGTTTGAATGCTCCCCACCACGACTTCTGTAGAAGCTGCGGCGATGAAAAGGAGCTAGAGACGGTGGAACACTTATTCTGTCACTGCCCAGGACTGGGCAGAAAAAGATTTAGGTTCCTACAGTCATATTTTCTAAACGATCTATCTCAGCTCTCTGAACAGAGTCCAAAATGCCTTTTAAGGTTCATTTAGGCAGCCGGATGGCTCCCTCAACTTTCGTAGGGGACCCATCAAGTAGGGAAATGTGGTGAATTGGCTCACTAGCGGTATCACAAAGGGCCTATCCTTGGCCTAAGTGAGTTGGGATGTCGGTCCCAACTGCTGCCCTAACCTAACCTAACCTAACCTAATATAAATATAAGCACCTATAAGTCCTACAAGTTACAATAATAACTAAAAATTTTTAATGAAAATAAGTGCAAATTTTTATATTATTTTTTAAAACTCGAGAGAAAAAAGTGAAAATGTTTTAAAAATGTTAAAAATATTTTTATGGAATGCCCTGCGCTTCTCATTCATTGCCTGAACTTAAAGTTCAAGTTCATTCTGAAGTAATTGCCGGCTGCATATGAAAAATGCCATAAATGCCAAAAGAATTATATAATAAAAGAGCGGCAAGAAAAAAATATATAAATGCCGCCTCGGAGATGCCAATGCATCCGCAGCAGCAGCAGCAGCATTTACAGATGCAGATACATTTACAGATACAGATGAAGCTGCGCCAAGTGCGAAAAAAGGGCAGCCCATCGTTTAAGTTGATGAAACTCGAGACCTGCAACTTGCCACAACGGACAAGAAGCAGCAACAAAAGAGTGGGTAAAAAATTTATATATACAGGTTAAGGATGCAACATCAACAGAACAAAACAAAACGAGAAACATTTGCAGCCGCTGCCACAGCACGCTCCACATATGCAGGCAGCAGGCAAGTCCCCCTCAGCTCAGCCGAGCCGAGTCGAGCGGAGCGCCACAGTTGGATGCTGCCTCTGCTGCGCCTGCGCATTGCGGTAGCATTGATTTAATCATCATCAATTATATGCAACAGCAAGTTAATATAATAAAAGCAACAACAACAACAACGACGACGACACAGTCCATTTCGCTGCGTCTCTCTGCAACTGCGTCTCTCTCCCTCACCGGCCACCCCATTTGCATGCATCTTTCAAAGACCTCACAGACTCCGGGACATCCAACTACTTCGGATTGCCAGTTTGGCGCTTAAATGCAATTAACATAATGACAAGCAACACTTGTGCGCATGCGCATTTCACTTTGGACCCGATATTCCGGAGCTCTTTTTCCCCGCAGTTGCCCCTTGACCAAGCCAATTGAGCTCTGCTCCACTCCGCCACCCATGTTTGCTGCTGGCCCCTGTCAATAGTCCAGATAATTATATCATAATTGATCTGTGCCGCTCTCTTACAACTCACTCTCTCTCTCCGTTCACCGCTCTCTGCGTCTCTCAAAAAACCGGTAGGCACGCTTCTTCTTCAGCTGGAGCTAAGCTGGAGCACGCTGTTCGGTTCGGTTCAGTTGACATCTGTTGGTCATCTATGTTGTACAACATTAGATGGCCAGTTCTTCGTAGGCGTTGCTGGCACTTGGCAAATATTTTAATGCCCATTTCCAAATAGCTTACAATTAGTTAGATAACGCCAGAAGAATTTGTTATTGATGTAGGGTCTTAAAAACAATATCAGCGCATAAGTTGTTATGGAATTTTTTTAGAACTAGTTCGAAAAATGCTTGCAAGTTCTGAGTATGATGATGATGATGATGATGGGACAACGTAGGTGACGTTTGTTTATTTCGTTTGCAACCAGCTTGGACTCTCTACGCTCTGCCAGAAGACATGGCAGATCCTATAAGTTATATATATTCTTGATTAGCATGAACAGTAGGTTGGACGTCGCTGGTGTGGACATTTTTTAAGCCGACGATTTTATTCCTTAATCTATTTTGGATTCCATTAAATACTTTCGGATCGACTTGAAATTTTACAAGGCGCTATATGCAGGTAAAAAGGAATCTTTTTTGGAAGCGGCGTGAAATGTTGCAAAAATGGTCACCTTAATGAACAGCCCAGGCGATATGGTCATAGCCAACTGTCTCTCACGAAAAGTCATAATCAGAATTGTCTATATCTTTTTTGAAGCACCACCTCTGTAAGCCGCGCAAAAAACAAACTATTCAAAAGCTTTTGTTAGACTTAAATACAAAAATAAACTTTATTTCCGGAAGCCAGGTAAGTAACTCTTTTAAATGCAGCACAATGGACTCTTTGGCGGTTTCTCAGAATATTAGACTTACGATAATAAGGAACAAAATCAAGTGACAATATGTGAGGCAACTGAAACCTTCTCAATCCTTTGAACCGTGCGAAAATAAGTTAAAGTGCAGCTGATATAATAATCACAAGTCTTGCAGTAGGCAGAGACCCCTAGTTTCAAAGTAATAAACTGTAATTATCTAAACTCTTATTTATTATGTAAAGCTAGCTTTAAGCTTTATTCTCACTTTATTGGACGAACTCGCAGGTGGTGGAGCCCTTGCCTTTATGTAGTCATAATAAGACAGTTAAGTTCATGATTTTAGTAGAAATAAAGATTATAATCTATATATACCTATAAAAAAAAAACTTATGTTTTACGTGTTACGGATGTTCTCATGAACGCGTCGATGAAATTCAAATCTGATTTTTGCTTGTTTGTAGAGGTTGTCAATACGGAGTTTTTAAGCCTATTTCGATGTGTTTATGTGTATTGGTTCGTGAGATATATGCATTTTTGTGAATATCGGGAATATGACATAGCAGAAAATTGTTCAACACCGGGTATTGCACTTTAAGTGCAGACATAAGCGTAGTCGCAAAGGAATTGAAATGTAGTTTCTGTGAGGCATAAATTTATTAGAGATGCGAGCTCTCTTAAGAACACTTAATTGTTGCCATACGGCAATTTAGAGAGTCATGAAAGTCAACTAATCCAAAAATCTTATAATTGTCTAGATAAGCTAACTAGAGAGTCTTACGATGTTTATACACTTTAAGAGTATTTAAAAAGTTTGGGCAGCACAAAGTCTTACTAGTAATTATATAGATATAAGATGAGAAATTCGAAATCTGGTTTTTTTTAGCAGCCATTGCTTTCCGTCATCTCTTGATCTTAATATAAAGAACGTTCAAATAGAAGCTAATTCTTATGATAATACAAATATTATAATACTTATAATACCAATTTAAGAATTATATTTTGGAATTAAGAAAAAAATCGTATTTTAAGTTGAATTTAAAAGAAATAATTAATACGTAGCTCTCGAAACACGAAAGTTCAGCTTACTTTTAGCACTCATTATTTGCCCACATCGCTTGGCCTCCAGATATAATTCGAAATTTAAAAAAAAAAAAGTATTTTAAATTTGGGTCCAGCAAAAATATTGAAAGAAATTCCGATTTTGCATGTTTTAATCTTATTAAAATTTAAGAAAATATAAAGAGGTATTTCCCATCAATTCTCGGGGTCTAGATACAGTCTTATTTCGAAAAATTTATATGAAGCTTTTAAAAATCCGATTTGTACTTTGAGTTAATAGTATTTCTACATAGCAAAATTTAGAAAAGAAACACAAATTTTTCGTAGTTTCAATCTTATTAAATTTTATATAAAATTAATAAGTAAGTGCTTATAATTCACAACTGCTTAAAACAGCTGTAGTACTAACATGCAGATTTATTGGACTTACACTTTAAAATTATTATAGTTTAGTTATTATATTAAATATTATATTTTGTGAATTGAACGTTAGTTATTTGAGGCTTCTAAATTGCCATTCCTTGTTCATCAAATAATTTTTGAGACTGGATCTTTTTTTTTAAAGCGTTCTTATGTGTGTTAAAAGCTTAAGTTTTTATTGGGTAATGTTGCATTGAGGGGGATAAATCCGGGTATAGCAATTAACGTTGAGCTCTCTGCCAAGAGCCGTTTAAAAAAAAATTGTCTCCAAGTTCCAGAATTCTCAGGCTTGAATTGTATAAAATGAAATCATGCCTGATTTTTAAAAACTATCAGCTCAATCATTAATCAGCTACGAATTCTGTGGGATTGACTTTAATAAGTCATGCCTAAAATCAGGAGTGAATTTTTGTTGGCCTAAGCGACCGAGCTGCAGGGTATTAACTGTGAGGCCTTTGTGGCCTAATAAAAACGTCGAATTGCCATTTTTTCCACTTCTATTGGAAATAATGTGCATGCTGGTTTTAATCTTTCGTACTTCTTTCAGTTCCAACTTTCCACGTAGCTGCCTGGCTTGTCCTCTTAACTATTCTTCACAGAAGATATTACGAACCACTAGGCAGACACTTTCCAAGCTAAAGTGCTATTGGAAGGTGTGCAAAATTCAATCTGCAAAAGAACTACCACGGCAAGGATATCTCCATCCTATCTGACCATCAAGCAGCGATAAAGACATTAAGCAGAGCCAAGATTACATCAAGGCTGGTCAAAGAAGTGAGAACTTCACTGCACAAATTGTGTGTCAGGGCATAACAATATTGCTGAAAATAAGCTGGTAGATAAACTAGCAAGGACCGGCGCAGCAACACCGCTAATCGGACCAGAACCACACTGTGGGATTGATGAGGGACCAACTGGGAACGAAGAAGGAAAACAAACAGCTGCTTCACTGGGCACTGAAACCAGGACTTAAGCAATCGAAAAGCTTCCTCTCTCAATATAACCTTAAAAGGTTGAAACTTAAGATAGCCTTAGGGAAAAATACCGTGAGGATCCTGACTGACTCTTGACGGGACATTGTAGACTCCTCAGCGACTTAAATAAAATTGGCCTAGCGGACAGTGGACTATGTCGCTGTCAACTCAATCTTTTTAAATTTTATATAAAACTTAAGGAGTATTGCATCAACTCTTGGGATCTTGATCCCTATCAAAGACCCTCTTATGTCGGCAATTTTTAACAGAATTAAAATTAAACTATTGAAAATCAGATTTCTTTTCATATTTTGAATCTTAACGAAATTTTAGAAAAAGTTTAAGAGATATTTCCCATCAACTCTCAGTCTCTAGATAAGTTTTTATTTCGAAAATTTTTTACGAAATTTTTAAAAATCTATTTTTAAGTTAGAGCTAATAGCACTTCTGGCTAGGAAAAAGTAAGAAAATAAGCTCGAATTTTAATATTTTTAATCTTATCGAAATTAAAGATAAAGCTGCTATCAGTATTACCATTATTCTAATGTCTCATTTTTTTTAATCTGATTTTAAGTGGGATGCAACTTCTGCTCAGCAAAAACGTACCTAGAAATTTAGATTTTTCATCTTTTTATTCTAAACTAAATTGAAGAAAAAGCAAAAGGAAGTTCTTTAAGCTTTGGGATAAAGATCAAGAAAAATTACCAAAATAATTTAGAAACACAATTTTTAAGTAATATGAATTATTTTAAAATCTTAAGAAGTTTCGGAAATTTCAGACTTTTTTAAGTTCAAGCGACATCAGCTAAGAAATATGGCTGGAAATGCTTATAAAATGATATATATAATGTTAAATAAAATATCTACCTATTTTTTTTAAATATTTCTTGTCAGTAATGTAATTTCATTTTAAATCATAGCTCTCACTTGTTAGTAGGACATTAGCAAATATTTATTTTTTATTTAAATTTATCGGATAGGAATCAGACGCATAATAATGACAGGATTTAGTGAGCCTAATAAGTTTGAAATCCAAGGGGGGGCCCAGCAGTCGACATCTATGCTGGGCAGTTGGGGATGGTGACGCGAATATATAGCCTATCCCTCGCAAATGTCAACCTCACCTTCACGTGGTACCCCCCGTTTAGAACGAACGAGGCTCTGACGACCGAGTAAAGGCGGGATAACCTTTCCATATGCAAGGAGGAAACTCCTACGCCACGCCGGCCTGGAGGCGGACCAGCAGCCCCGGATCCAGGATCGGATGCAGAAGGCCAATCCCCTACTCATCTTAAATCAACGGATTACAGAAACCAAAATAAACAAAGCGAGGCCCTATGCTCCACTTAGGAGCCAAGGGAAAATATATATATGTATATAATAAGTTTGAAATCCAAAGTAAAAATTTTTGTTCAAGAATAAACACTTTTTAATTTCTTAGAATCGTAATTCGTTTCTTAAAGAAAGCTTTTATATATAAAATAAATAAATGTTATTGACAACATGCCAACAAGTTTGCAATAAATAATTTAATATTAACTAACAATTAGGCTATATAAGTATATAGAAAATCAATTTTTAAAAGCTTTTCCGATAGAGCCAAAGTACTAAAAACCTACTCGGGATTTTTTGTAAACACTTTGATATTGGTCATGCCTTAAAGCTAGACAAATCAATATAATCCAGACAGACAAGTTTTATACAGCCCAGACAGTTATAAAAAAATATAACGCATACGCCATGCTGGCAATTCGCATAGTCAAATGGTTTAACCGAGCGGGGTTTCGGGTGCGGGGGTGCGGTTGCGTTTCGGATTGGGATTGGTATAGGGATTGGGTTGCCATATAGGCATCACAAACTGCAGCAAATTAAACAATTTTTAGATTTGCCAAAACGAAATTTGACATTTTTCTTTTCTGTCTGGGCCAAGCTGGTCTAGACCAGTCAACATAAAAAGAAAATACATATATATATATATATATATACTATATATATATTTATTTATATGTAAAAATATATAGCTACATATGGGTGTAGGTGGTGTGGGGTAAGGGGGCGCACAGCTATATTTGTATTTGACAAAATAAGTACAAGTAAAAATGCTTTGGCCAGGACATGACAGGTTATGCGTTGCCAAACGCAAAAATAACCGAAAAACAAGGACTACTTCAGCAGGCTGAGCAGGAGTGTTGCGTTGACAGGCAAACGACACTGCTGCGTTACGGCCAAGTTGAGCGAGCAACCCTCAACCCGCAACCCGTGAACCAAAAACGTGGCAATGTAATTTTGCGTACTTTCGTTTTTAACTTTTATTTGTTGCTTTTCATATGATTTTTCGCATTTTGAGCAAACTCACTTCAATTAATCAGAAGCGTTGCAGTTTGTTTTCGCTCAGTGTATGCCGGCGTTGTTGTCCTTTAAGGGGTGTTACCGCTGCACCCCCCTACCCCGTGGTTGCGCTGCTGCCAAACATTTGCGCGCCGTTTTTGTGATAGCAAGGACCTCTCCACACACGCACACACATATCTACCAAACAGTAGGTATATATATATATACACACACTTGACAAAAAGGGTAAAAAATAAAATTTTGTATAATTTTCGGCATGTTTGAATACTTTGTATGTTATATGTATTGGATTTCTTCTGCTTTTGTTTTATTTTTTTTCTTTTACATTTTGTACACTTTTTCTTGCTTTTTTTGGATTTATTTTTGGGCAATTTGCTTGGACTCTGATTGCTGTTGTTGTTGTACATGAAACACTCACACTCTCACACACTCTTCTCTTGTTAACATTCGCACTCTTCTGCTTAGCTCTTTTGCTTTCTTTTTAACTGTATTTGCAAGTACAGTTATTATTTTAAGCTAAATCGAGAGAATAAATTTCAAACATGATCCCAAAATTAAAAGGTGACGCAATGCGCAGCTTCTTTATTTGTGTCTCTCTAAAAATAAGAGCATTGGCTTGTACAGTAGCGGACAAAAATATCCGGACACCTGATTTGCGCTTGTCAATGCGAACTTTGAAGCGTTGCGTCGTGGGTGCCGCATAAAAGCTTCGATCGACTTGAAATTTTTTAGTTGTAATCGTGTGTTAAACACAGAGGATCAAAGAAAAAAGGCCACAATCGCCTTATACACATGCAAGAAAGCCATTGGACTTAAATGGGGCATGTGCCCAAACATAGTCCACTGGCTGTATACTGCCATTGTTAGACCCATACTCATGTATGGAGTCTCGATCTGGTGGCCTACTTTAGATAAGGGGACTAACCTTAAAAAGTTAAGTAAGGTTCAGCAAACAGCCGAACTTACAATTAGTGGTGCTCTACGCTCTACACCAAATGAAGCCTTAGATGCTATTTCAAACCTCCTACCACTGAACAAGGTAGGGAAACAACAAGCCATTCTATCAGCTTTACGCATGAGAGAGGCGAAAAAATGGAATGATCAAGATTTTGGTCATGCAAAGATTCTTAAAGGGAACCCACTTATTCCCGAAAGTACAGACTACTGCATACCGCAGGAACACTTCACAACCAAGTTCAGAGCCTATATTCCAACCAGAGAGGAGTGGAATACTGGGGTACCAGGCCCAGCAGGCTCAATAAAGGTATACACGGACGGTTCCAAGCTAGACAACTTGTCTCTAGGGGAGATGGCTGAGCAGCTTTCAATTCACCTGATATGGGTTCCAGGACACAGGGACTTTGAGGGAAATTGCATTGCGGATGAACTGGCTAGGAAAGGAACTACCAGCATCCTCCTTCAAGATAAGGAGGGCCTGGGTACACCCATGGCCAGCTGTAAACTGAGAATACGAAACTTTTTCGCTCTCTGTGCTAATAAAACGTGGAATCGGACATCGAACACGTGTAGAATCTCGCGGCAAACATGGCCGACATACTGCAGTAAAAGAACCAAAAAACTTTGCTGTCTGAATAGAGCCCAGTGCTCATCTGTCATTCGTGCCATTACGGGACACTGGTTGGTAGGAAACCACGCATCCCGTTTGAATGCTGCCCACCACGACATCTGCAGAAGCTGTGGCGATGAAGAGGAGCTAGAGACGGTGGAACACTTTTTCTGTCACTGCCCGGGACTGGGCAGAAAAAGATTTAGGTTCCTACAGTCATATTTTCTAAACGATCTATGTCAGCTCTCTGAACAGAGTCCAAAATGCCTTTTAAGGTTCATTCAGGCAGCCGGATGGCTTCCTCAACTTTCGTAGGGGACCCATCAAGTGGGGAAATGTGGTGAATTGGCTCACTAGCGGTATCACAAAGGGCCTATCCTTGGCCTAAGTGATTAGGGATGTCGGTCCCAACTGCCGCCCTAAACTAACCTAATAGAAAACTGAATCCGATATTAAGTATATGTTTCCGAAAAACAAAAAAGAAGTTTGTTTAAATAATCAATTAGTAAAATTAATAAAGAGATGATTTTCGATACCAGTCGATGGTCACTATCGATGTATTCGCAGCTCTAAAGAAACTTTTGCACATCACTAACGAGCTTATAGGTCCTTGTTCTGTTCGAACTGTTATAGAGATCCCCATGCCCCTTCAAGGGGTCAAACAGGGTATTATTATTATAATATTTTAAAGCCAATCTTAAAATACTATAATTATTTTGCATATATATTTTTTTATTTATTGGCAACCAACCGATGCGAAAAGGTTAAGATCCAATATTGAGATCTCAAAATACAAGTTTTTGGGCTTCAAAAATAAAAAAGAGGACTCAAAATATGAAAAATTCTAAAATTAAATAAATAAAAAAATGCTTAAATTAAAAAAAACTTACTTAAAAAAAGATCTGCCAAGTCTAGAAATAAAACACAAACTTCAGTTAATATAGCTGGGCTTAAAATCTGTTTAAGTTTGGTAGAACTAACTCAAAGATGAAATTCTTACCTCAAATGTGGCCAGACACTTAATTAATTTATGACTGTTAAAAAATAATAATACAATAATAATTAAACATTCCGAGTTTTCTCTGAGAATTGCTTTAGTTATTAGCTGTCTGTTATTGGCCAAGTCAAATTAGTTATACAATCTAATTAACTCTTTATAGGCATGTGGTTCCTCATTTTAATGTTTTTGTAACTATGACGAAATCTATTTTACAAAATAATAAAGACAGGCTTTTAATGAGTCCAGTGCTTAACAAATAATTGTAACTTATTTATTTTTAAGACTTTTTTTTATGTGCAAGTTTACCAGCTACAAGCAAATATAAAATAAATAGTTTTTAAATAAGAAACAAGTGTTTTATGTGCCATAAGATTATTTAGCGTGATTAACTGAGCCTAGCGCACAGGCAGCGGAGCCCCGCACTTTCGGTTTGGACATATTTTAGTTGTCTGGGTTTTCAGAGAGACTCCCACACAATTATTTCCGATACTTAATTGAGCAGTCAGCTCCAGAATTTACTTCGAAATTGGCAACTTTCACATAGCTGTGCTTTAGTGCTAATTTGGTAGTATTTTGCGAGGGCAGCTTAAGAAGTTAGCAATAAGCTTGTGAATTTTGAGGAAATGGGAAACGTTGATAATTTTTATGATCAGCCAAAAGAGTTTGGGAAGTATATTTGTGTGCTGCGTTTGTAAGCAGTTTAAAGCAGTTCAAAGCAGTGTTGTGCTATATTCAGCCAAAATATGGATCCTGAGAAGTACTCAATGACTTTTGCGTATAAAAGAGCACCAAAAAAGACCACAAGTTGGGTCTGACCGCCATTATTCAGAATTATTGGGAAAAAAAATCCATAATTTGGGACACCTGCCCATCTACCAAATTAAGCACCCTTTGACAATTTCATGTTTCCAAACCTGAAGAAAAAAAACCACAGAATAACCCAAATTATAAGTCAAACTATGTAGTTAAGAGTCTTTCACAAATTTTGAACATGAAAAGAAATTACTATTTTAGGTAAGTTTTGAAAAATATTTTGCGAAAGTAATAAAAATCAATTTTGAAAGAACGCTGTATTCAGCTTCCCGACCAGAAATAAAACGCTTTTTGGATGCTTTACTTATAACGTATTTCTAGTAAGATCCTGAGCTGTATCTGCTTACTTAACTGGTGATTATTTTCTTTAACTCCCAGTGGAGCTTAGGTCCTCTACAAATTATTTCCGTCTCGTTGTAAGATTTGCCAGATTGTTCTATTAACAATTTAATTTTTATTTGTCTTCAACTGGCCTAAAATTGGGCACGATATCTAAATAAAATAAAACAAAATTGCAGTCTACACATTTGTGTGACGTCTGATCAAAATTGATGCAGTTTTTCATATAGCTGTTATACAAAAAATTGTACCAAAACACGCTGTGCATTGCGTTACCTTCTATTTGTTGGATCCGGCCTGACAATCACTTGTTCTGAGCGATATTGCCATACTTCATACTAGCACTAAGCAAATCAAGTTGCAACTTGTTCGAAATCGACGCCGCAGGCCATTAAAAAATAACCAACTAAAAATTAAATAACATGGCACGTTGGGCTCTAAAAAAAAAAAAAAACCACACCGCAACACACGTGCACACATCGTAATGAGCTAATAATTTTAAACTGAGCTGCCAACAAGAAATAAACTTAACTACAGACAGAACGACAGATCTACGAAACGACAAAGTGACAGATCGACCAAACAACTCTCTAAAAAACAAAACCAAAAAAAAAATAAACAATAGAACGCCAGACTTAAAAAAAATAAAAAATCAAGACAGTGTCCAACACTGGCAGCGCCAGTTGCTCATTAGTTGCATAAAAAAAAACAACAACCACAACAACAACTGCAAATAATTAGAAACAACAACAACAACTACAAATTTTAACGAAAACTGTTGCACATAAAAAATGCAATGCAATTACGCGAATTGTAATGAATTTTTGCATTTTCCACTAAAAAAAAAAAGGCCGTAAAAAAAAAATAAACGCCAACATTAAAAACAACTAAACAACTACATAGCGGGCGCTACAATCAAAAATTAAACTACAGACCCCGTCTACAGGCCCGTCTGTTTCTACCTCCCTCCAGCCGACCGCTCTAATCCGTTGTAACGCCCTCGTTTTGGTCATTACCGTTGCGCATGCGCAGCTCAAGAAAACTAACGTTAGTTGAAGCCTAGCAAATTCAAATCTAATCTTAACTTAGGGTCTCTAGACCCGGAAAGAAATGTCTATTAAGTTGGCTATAGAGAATAACATATTCATGGATCCGAGGCGTGTTTATTGGATTTGTGATTAAATAGGTTATGAAGTCTAATTGAATGTTAAGGATACATATGTACTTTGATTTTTTTCATAAATTATAAAGATTTAAGAGAAACTTTCTAAGTAACTAAAAAGCTCAGATAACTTTCTTTGAAATATATTCAATATTTTATATACTGGTTCGGCCAAGAATTTTTTTATCATCACGGATTCTGATACCAATGGATTTTGGACCTTGTTTGGTTTTACTAACTTGTTCACAAAGTTCCCGGAATCATTAATCTATGGCGCTCTTAGTCACCCGATGTGATGTTTCTTTATTTTCCTTAATTGCCGCATCTGTCATTGGAATTCTATGAAATTTATTCTATGAAATCTTGAGAATTATGATATTATGATTTTTTTTTATATATTATATAGATTTAGGAGAAACTTTTCAAGTAACTTAAGAACCATCTGATAAAATACGCGCCGCAGATAACTTTCTTCAAAATATATTGAATATTTCCGACAAGAATTTTCTGATCATCACGGATTCTTACACCAGTAGATTTTGGAAGATTACTACCTTGTTCAAAAAGTTCCCGGAATCATCAGCTTATGGCGCTCTTAGTAATCCGATGTGATATTTCTTTATTTTCCTAAATTGCCACATCTGTCATTGACATTCATTGAAATTTCGAAAATGGCTCTGATGTATGTTTGATATGTATTACGATTTTCTTTATAAATTATATAGATTTAAGTAAAACTTTCCAAGTTACTTAAGAGCCATCTGATAGAGTACGTGCCGTAGATAACTTTCTTCGGACTACCAACTGTTTCGATGTTTATATACCATATTCGTCATCTATCTAATTCCATAAGTTTATTCAAGATTATTGATACCATCGTGATCAAAAAGTTCCGGGAATCATCAGCTTATGGCGCTCTAAGTCACCCGATCATCACTACTATCTACTACTATCACTCTACAAGGCACTCATCCTTCCAGTGCTTCTTTACGGCGCGGAAGCCTGGACCATGTCGCTAACTGATGCAGCTGCCTTGGGAGTTTTCGAGAGGAAAGTACTGCGCAAGATCTTTGGTCCTATTCGAGTTGGCGATGACTACCGCATCCGCACCAACCAGGAGCTGTATGAGCTCTTCAACGACATGGACGTTGCTCAGCGTATCGGACATGTCGTTAGGATGGACGAGGATGCTCCAGCTAGACGTGTGTTCGATGCGGTAGTCAGCGGCCGTCGGCGGAGAGTACGACCGTGTTTGCGTTGGAAAGACCAAGTGGAAGGGGCCCTGTCTTCGGTCGGTGTGACCAACTGGAGAAGGCGCGCGCAATGCAGAGGCGCCTGGAGGGATGTTTTAAGGCAGGCCGTAACCCGGTAATCGGGTTGTTATGGCCACATAAGAAGATAAGATGTGGTGTCTTTTTTTGTTTTCTTAAATTGCCACATCTGTCATTGACATTCTATGAAATTTTGAAGATGGCTCTGATGGCAAGCCGATGAAAAATATTTCGAGAATTGGATCAAGGATTTCCTAGACCATTTAGGTAAAAACAGAACGAATACCATTCAACTACCACTGATTTCACCTAATTTTTCTCCTTAGAATTTTTCTTATTCGGTTGACTCCGTGGAACACGTTGCATATGAGGTCATCGAAAAATCGAAGATGACTCTGATGGTCATACCACAAACCGATTATAAACAATATTTCGAGAATTGGATCAAGCACAGGTATAAGTACGCTGCAGTCAATGGGGAATACTCTGAAGGGAACAATATCGGTTTTGATGAATAATCTTGTATTATGGATAATCTGAATTTAGTATTATGGATATTCTGAATCTTGTACAGGGTGGTGCATCTAGTGTTTGGAATTTGAACTACCGATTATTTGACTTTAAAAACGTCAAATGTCATTCATATATTGGTAAATATTTAGTAAAAACATTGACATTTACGAAATGGGACGCTATACGCTTAAAGAAAGTTGGGAAATATTAAAATTGGGCGGAAGATCGTTTGGCCGAAGATGGCGAATTTTATCGAAAGATCATCTTCTCGGATGAGGCTCATTTCCACCTCGGTGGTTATGTTAATAAGCAAAATTGTCGCATCTAGGGCTCAGAAAATCCGCAAGCGTTCCAGGAGAAGCCAACGCACCCACAACGAGTGACTGTTTGGTGCGGAATTTGGTTAACCTTTCAAATAAAACTTTGAACATTGAAAAATATTTAACCGTTTTGTTTTTATAGCAAAATTAAATTCCAATTTTTATATGGACCACCCTGTATTATGGATATTCCGAATAAATTGCGGGAACTTTTTTCAACACGAAAATTTTGATCCTTTTTTTTTGATCGATGGTACGCTTAATGTTGTTCAGATTTGTTATAAATCTAACTTTCTCTTTAAAATTTCTTAAATATATGAAATTATATGAAACATAGATGAAACTACTCAATATTAAATTAAATAGCATTTATTTATGTAAGAAAAAACAAAAACATTGTTGCAAAATAATGTTGCCTATTGTATCAAATCTTAAAATAAAATATAATTAATATTCGAATCTTTTTAAAATAAATAAATTTATTTGAAGTTAATTTAAATTTTTTTTTTTTTTTTTTGTCCCAGCAAAATAATTTTTTATTTTAGTTATTTTTGTTATATATTTGTTATATTTTATATATAATTTTTTTTTTGGCTAATATTTACAAATCTAGACTTGAAGTATTTACATAAAATATATACATATATTTTTTTTTTTTGAGAATAAATAAATAACCAAATTTTTAATTAAAAACGAAATCAGAAGAAAAAACGAGATCAATAATATAATTATTGTAATCAAAAGTTTTTATTAAACTTATCTAGTAATTTAACAGAATTTTGTCATATATCGCTAATTACAATTACGAATAATAATTAAAATAAAAAATAATTATTATTGGTTAAAATGGTTTAAGTTAAATATTTTTTTTTTGCGCTAATTTATTTTTAGTACTGCAAAATAATTTTTTATTTTAGCAATATTTGTTCACAAACTTTGCTCAAAATTTAAAAATTTAGACTAGAAGCCATTATATAAAATATTATTATACAAATCTTCCATTTTATATACATATTATTTATATATATATAATTTTTAATCAAAAACGAAGGCATTGTTAAATGGAATTAATAAATTTATTTGAGTTTAATTTAAATATATTTTATTTTTTTCATTAATTTATTTTTATCCCTGAAAAATAATTTTTTATTTAAGCAATAATCTTTATATAAAATATTTTGATACTAAATCTTCAATTATATAGATATATTCTATATATATATTTTTTATTTGAGAATAAATAAATATAAAAAAAAATTTTAATCAAAAACGAGGGCATTATTACGCTCAATAATTTAATCATTGTATTTAAAAGATATTTATTCAAATTTTTGTTATTTTTTATGAATCGATAATTACGCCAACTTAATGTTAAATAAATAGAATTTCGTATAAGTTAGACCAAACTTTTCAATTCATTACCTTAACGATTTATTAAACTATAACCAAAAAAATTATAAAAATTATTTTATTTACTATTTCTTCAAAATATTTCCTATTTATCAATTTATTTTTAATATGTAAATATAAATATATTAACAATACTTTTTGTAGAGCTTTTACCAAAAACCAAAACTTTCTTTCATAAGTGCAATTGCAATCCAATTAATGTACACCCCGAACCGGAAAGCTCTGCGCCATGTAACTCTTTTGACAGTTTTTTTTTTTAATATAAATATAATATAAAAAATATTATTATATATGTACTACATAGATATATCAATGTATGTAGCTTGGCACTTTAATTTGCAATTGATTCCGGCGTTAACTTTTAAAAACCGGATATGCTTAAAAAAAAATCTGCTGAATGCAACAAAAAATAGTTGACAGTTTGTGGGCCAACCCACCAAGTGGGGGGGGAAAGGTTTATCCAACGGCTAGATTTGGCCAATAACTTGCAGCGTCAGCCTTAGAAAGTGCCAACAATTACAAAAAAAAAATGAAAGACAAGAAAAGAAAAAAGAAATTAGTTGTGGCGCCAATGCGACACAAGTCAACAGATACAAAGCAGGCGCCACCTGCTGGCCGAACCGGAAATGCATAAATGGGAACAGTGCTTAATGTTGGTTTTTTTTTTCTGCACACTAAGACATTAGTTCGGCAAGGTTTTAAGAGATCCTATAGCTTTAAGTACTAACTAACTTTTAATGGGCACTTACTTTTAGAACTACTCAAAGGAACTAGTTCTAAGATGACGTGAGGTTTTTTTATATTGTTGTTTGAATTTTATAATTTTAATTTTATATCTATATCAGTTAAGTCTTATAAATACCTGCTAACTGATAGATAGATAGCTCTAGCAAAACAATACATCGTTATATTAACAATCTATTCTTATAGCTTATTATCTATATAAAAAAATATCTTTTGAGAGTGTTCTGCCAAATAAATAGATAATTATAAGAAGATCAAATAAGTTCCTTATATGAAAAAATTCGTGGAATAGGATTTCGTTGTAGTTAAGCAAGTTGGACCTAAGTTTGAAATTAAATTTTAATTGATATAATTGTTAAAAAAGTCTTTTTATTCCTAGATTTCTTATAATTTTAATTATAAATTTATCTTTTAAATAAATACAAAATCCAAGACTTCAAAAGCTTGTTTGAATGTTACTTTGAGGCTCATTAAAAAAAATGCTATGAAACGTTCAGGAACCAGTTCCCATAGAGCTATATGAAAATCTGGATATATTTAAATATTTTATAAAAATCTGCAGCTTAACTTTCTAAAATATCTATAGAATAATAGCACAGTTGTAATATATCGGAAAACATTCTTTAGAAAAGTTCGCTTAGTTCCTATGAGCTTTATGCTCAATTCCGACGAAAAAAATTATTATTAGAATAATGGCAAAGTTGCAATATGTCTAAAATCGTTTTCTCAAATGAGCTGCTGTATTCCGATAAAAAACAAAAGTTGAATTTTTAAAATTTTGGCGAAGTTAAGAAGCTGAGAAAATATCCTAATGCAAGTGAAAACATGAAAAACAAAATCTCTATCTAAAGAAACAATGACAATGTTATAATAAACGAAAAACATTTTTTTTTGAAAAGTTCCTATAGTTCATATGAACCTTATGCTACATTTCTATAAACAAATGTGTGCAATTCACAAAATTGTGCTTCAAGTACCAGAAGTAACTAAAAAAATATCCTAACGATAAACGGTGATAAGCAGAACGGATCTGATTGTTCTTTTTTTAAACAACATCCGTCGTAATATATGGACTAGTTAGAGAATCAGAATATCTTTAACGCTTAAATAACTTTAAAAAGTAATATATATATAAAAAACCTTTTGCAGAAAAGTTCCTACAGTTCATATTAGCTTCAAGCTAAATTTCTATAATCAATTGAATTTAATTCACAAAATTTGTTCGAAAATTCTACTCAAAGTGGTAACCGGAACTGGCTGAGAATATAAATTTCCAAGTCTCTTTAAAAAGTGATATCTTGAATAAAGTACAAATAAAAAGTTTCTTTAGTTCATATGAGCTTTATGCTAAATTTCTGTAATCAATTGTAGTCAATTCACAAACATTTTTCGAAAGTATCAAAAAAGCAATACTACCGGAACCGGCGGCATATGCAAAACTTAGAGAATATAAATTTCTTGAACATCCTGTTTAAAAAGTGATATCATGAACAAAGTAAATAAAAGTACCTAAATTTTCATTGGCTATTCAATTAAATTCATTCATAACTTTGTTGAAAGTAGCTAAGAAGCAGCTGGGTAAAAATCCTAACAAAAGTTATTATATAGGGGTTGCCTAGAAAATCAAAATCTGTATAACATTCAAGTATTTTTAAAAAGTGATATTATTAAAAGCTTTTATGATCTTTACGCTAAATTTCCATAAATGAATTTAGTTCACAGTAATTCGAAATTATTATGGATAAAATAGATGTTCTTATGAACAATCTTTTTTACAAAAAAAAAAAGTTTCTTTAGTTCATATGAGTTAGTAGAAGGAATTTCATATTTCATATATTTAGAGCTCAATTATATAGGGGTTGCCAAGAGAATCAAAATCGCCCAAGTATTTGAAAAAAAAGTGATATTATGAACACTTTTATGATCTTTATGCTAAATTTCCATAAATGAATTTAATTCAAAATTCTAACGATAAAATAAATTTTCTTATGAACAACTTTTCTTAAAAATAAAGTTTCTTTAGTTCATATGAGTTAGTAGAAAGAATTTCATATGCATATTTCATATATTTAGATCTTAATGAAAAAGGGGCTGCCAAGAGAATCAAAATCTGCATAATATTCAAGTATTTTATTTTTGAAAAAATGGCGGACGTAAAGTCGGGCGCGGACGACTTTAGGATACCCTGTACCACTAGTTTGTAATAAAGTCCGATTTCTTCACAAAAAACCAAAAACAGAAGAATTTTTAAGCAAAAAATTTTTTTTTGACCGATCGTTCCTATGGGAGCTATATGATATAGTCAACCGATTTCAATAAAATTTGACACAGTGCTTAAATACCTTAAAAAAGATATGAATGCCAAATTTATTTCAAATATCTTTACAAACAAACAAAACTCATCGAATTTTGTATAAAAAACGTGTTTTTGGACCGATTGGTCCTATGGGAGCTATATGATCTAGTCAAACGATTTGGATTAAATTTGGTACAGTGCTTAGGAACTATAAAATACTCACGAATGTCAAATTTGGTCCCAATATCTTAACAAACAAACGAAACACAACAAATTTTGTTAAAAAATCGGTTTTTTGGAAGATCGGACCTATGGGAGCTATATGATATAGTCAACCGATTTTGTTCAAATTTGGCACATTGCTTAAGTGGTCTAAAAAATTTCCAAACGCCAAATCTGGTTACGATATCTTTATTAAAAAACGAAATATAGCGAATTTTTCTTTAAAAAAGTTATTTTGGCCAATCGGTCCTATGGGAGCTATATGATATAGTCAACCGATTTCGATCAAATTTGGTACAATGATTGGGAACTATAAAAAACTTTCGAATACCAAATTTCGTTACGATATCTTCATAAACAAACGAATTATTCATCTAAAACGCTTTTTTTTTGTCGAGGTCGTCTCAAACACCCCCATGGGAGCTATATAATTTATCCCCGATATCAAAAAAATAAAATAAACTTGCCTCCTATGGAATAATATGGGATCTAATGTGAAAGTTTGGTAACTCTAGCTCTTACCATCTCTGAGATCTAGGCGTTCACACGGACGGACAGACGGACGGACGGACGGACGGACAGACGGACAGACGGACATGGGTATATCGACTTCTCTATTCACCCTGATCATATTTTAGGTATCTTTGGGGTGTCTCCGACGTCTCCTTTTATATGTTACATACATTTTCGGCTTGCACAAACTTAATATACCATATATATGGTACCATACGGTACAGGGTATAAAAATAAATGTTCTTATAAACAACTTTTCGTAAAAAAAAGTTTCTTTAGTTCATTTGAGTCAGTAAAAAGAATTTCATATGCATATTTCATATATTTAGATCTCAATTATATAGGGCTTGCTAAGGGAATCAAAATCGTCCAAGAATTTAAAAAAAAATTGATATTATAAAAAACTTTTATGATCTTTATGCTAAATTTTCATAAATGATTTTAGTTCACAAAAACGATTGTTCTTATGAAAAACTTTTCTTCAACGAAAAAAAAGTTTCTTTTAGTTCATATGAGTTAGTAGAAACAATTTCAGATAGGTATATTTAGAGATCTCGAAACTTACCATAAACGCCAAACACCGCAGCTTAGTAAGTTGCTTTTGTTGTTGCTCTTGTTGTTCTAGATTTGCTTGTTGTTGTTGTTGTTGTTGTAGTAATTGGGCTGCTTATCGTGTTTGTTCTTGTTGTTGTTGTGTTTGTAGCTGAGTTGTTCGATTTCATTTGGTTGCTTCCAAAATTTCGCATGCCAAGAAGAATTTTTTTATTTTGTATTTTTTTTTCAAAAGAAATTGCAAAAATTTACGCTGTAATTTTTTTATATTTTTTTTGTGTATTTTTTTAAACGTTTGCCAACACTGAATTTTTTGTTTGTTTTTGTTTTTATTATTTTTTTGTTTTTTGTTTTGCGCAGTTTTTCGGTTTAGTTCCAACCAAAATTGGGTTTTAAGTTTTTGCGTGTGGAACGTTTTGCTTTTATTTTGTTTTGTTTTATTTTTGAATTTTTTTTATACGTTTTGTTTTGGAATTTTTATAAAACAAAAATTAAAGAAATTTAGCTGCAGTTAACCTTAGAGCATTGTTCACAAAACCGGGAAAAAATGAAAAACCATTACAGCTTCGAGGATGGCTTCGAAAGAACTTGTTGACGAAGTTAGAGAGTTGTGGGCGTGACATGTAAATAAAACGCGCTTTGAAAATTAGCTCTATATATATATATATATATATATAGTATATAATTGTATATAAGCCTGTATATATATATTGAAATGAAATTAAAATATGCTCTAGGTTGTTGTGGTTGTTGTGGTTTGTTTTTGTAAGTTTTTTTTTTGCAGTTGTTTTTGTGTTTGTTTTTTACAACAGTTTTTTTGTCAAGTTTTGTGTAGCGTTTTTTTTTAAAACTTTTTTTAATATTTTTTACAATTTATTTAAAGTTCAAGTCGTGGAACACACACACACACATGAATTTTGTGATTTGTTGTAATTGCATTTGGTTGTTGTTGTTGTAGAATTTGCTGTAGTTGTTGTTGTTGTTGTCGCTCTGGCATGTTGTATTATTTTTAATATTATAATAAATTTATTTGCTAAGTTTTAATTTTTTTATATTATTTACTTTTAAATTTTTTTGGTTTTGTTAATTTTAAAAACGCTTGCATTTGATATTTTTATAAAACATTTTTGTTGTGTTTAGAGTTTGTTACATATATGCCTGTAAGAAAGGATTATATAAAAAAAAAAACAGTTTAAAAAATTATGCCACAAAAACAAATTTACAAAATTTGCCGCCGCTAAAAAACAAAACAAAGAACTTGAGCCAAAACTAACTAAATCTAACTTGAAAATATTTTTATTAATGTTTTAAAAAAATTGTTTTCTATGCGCTGCATTTTTTTTATATATAAAAAGCCGCCTTTGGCGCTGCACATACACAAACACACACATATATATATATATATAAAATGCACTTGTTTTGAAAAAAAAGCAAAAAAAAATAAACTTCAAACAGGAGGCAAGGAAACAACGTCGGCGAAACGCGCGAGAAACAGCCAAAATAGCCAAAAGCAGCCTTTAAAAAAATATATTTTGTTTAAAAATTTAATTAAATTTATTTTGTTGTTTGGAAATTTGCCGTTATTATTGCTGCCGCCGTTATTTGTGTTGCTGTTACTGTTGTTGTTGTTGTTTGTCGTCTTGTTTTTTGGTCGTGTGAGTTTTGTGTGTGCGCCGGTGCAAGTCAAACGAACGTATGAAAGTGTCTGCAAGAACTGCAATCGCATCGCGTGTGAAATCTCTGCGAAAGTCCAAAGCCAAAGAACAACGAGCGCAAAACGTAACGAAGCGACGACAGCAATAGCAATAACGTTGGCAGCGACGCGACGTCGCCGCAGCGCATATGAGCTCGCGCTCAAGCCGAGTGCGCTTCGCTCGCACGACAGCGCCAACGTCGTTGTCTACGTCGTCGTCGTCGTTATTGTCGTTGTCTGCTGTGCCTGCTGCCTTGCGTAGCTGCCTCCTTGTTGGTATATGCGACTTAAGAGCGCGCTTCGTACGCGCATTTTGCAAGAGCGCATTGTGAGTGCATAAAATGCAGCTTGCACTCGCCGCACGCTCTTTCACTCAAAGCTGTGCGAATGAGTGCAGCGAGTGTTTTTGAGCGGCACGCAAATCAGCTGCGCCTCGCAGTGCACAAAAAACTAAAACTAACAAATGGCAAATTAAAAACACATGTCATTGCTGCATAAGACTTCAAGCCTAGCAGATGCACGGAGCGTCGAAAATAGTGAACTAGAACTAGACGGCACGCAGGCGTATGCGTAATATGCGTAAAAATTATAAAATATTAAAAGTTGTTAGTAAAAGGTGCTCAGACTAAATAAGTCGAACTAAAGCCTTAGATCTTCAAATACAGCAACGGATTTAGAGCAACTAAGAATTGTATTGAAATTTTTAATAGAATTCGAATTCGAAAGTTTTATAAAATAAGGAAATATTATATTCACTGCGTGTATGAAATTTGTATAGCAACGAAATTGTTTTTAGTATGCAATAAATTTATAAAATTAAGAAATAACAAAATTCACTTTATGAAAGGAAGCAAGGACGTCGTTTTTTGATAAATTCGTTGGATTTTCAAACTTTAGAAATAACCGTGAGCAAACCTTTTAGCAAACAAGAACACGGAAAATAGATAATAATTTTATAATTTTTTAAATTGATCGGGTTATGAATTGCTTTCGTACGACGTACGCTCTTTATAACTTAGAAAAAATAAAGCTTGCCACTTGTTATCGAAATTCAGATCCTAAATTCGAACTAGTACTTTCTCAAAGTATAGAACACATTTTAAAATTTTTTACTAGAGAAACCTTAAGAGCGAAGAAGTTTTCGAATAGTTTGATTTTTTTTTAGGAATCAGTGTAAATTTGCCAATACTTTGGAAATTGTTATCGAAATTCAGAACTTAAGTTCGAAAAAGAGGAGTGTAAACCTTTTAGCAAATATATATATGTAAAAATACGGAAAATATATTTTATAAATTTATGTTTTCTAAAAATAAAACTTTCATGTATTGCTTTCACTCTCGAACAATCAGTAAAAATGGAATAAATTAGAAAAAATAAAACTTGCCACTTGTTATCGAAACTCAGATCCTAACTTCGTACTAGAACTTTCTCAAAGTATAGAACACAACAGCAAAGAAGTTTTCGAAATGTTTAATTTTTTCTTCAAAAATCAGTGTAAATTTGTCAATACTTTGGGAATTGTTATCGAAATTCAGAACTTAAGTTTGAAAAAGAGGAGAGCAAACCTTTTACCAAATATATATATGTAAGGATACGGAAAATAGATTTTAGGTTTATTTAAAAAACTTTTATGAATTGCTTTCACTCTCGTACGCTCAGCAAAAATTTAATAAATTAGAAAAAATAAAACTTGCCACTTGTTATCGAAATTCAGATCCTACGTTTGAACTAGTACTTTCTCAAAGTATAGAACACATTTTAAAATTTTTTACCAGAAAAACCTTACGAGCGAAGAAGTTTTCGAATAGTTTGATTTTTTCTTTAAGAATCAGTGTAAATTTGTCAATACTTTGGGAATTGTTATCGAAATTCAGAGCTTCAGTTCGAAAAAGAGGAGAGGAGCAAACCTTTTACCAAATATATATATGTAAGAATACGGAAAATATATTTTATAAATTTATGTTTTTTGAAAAGAAAACTTTCATGAATTGCTTTCACTCTCGTACGCTCAGCAAAAATTTAATAAATTAGAAAAAATAAAACTTGCACTTGTTATCGAAATTCAGATCCTACGTTTGAACTAGTACTTTCTCAAAGTATAGAACACATTTTAAAATTTTTTACTATAGAAACCTTACGAGCGAAGAAGTTTTCGAATAGTTTGATTTTTTCTTTAAGAATCAGTGTAAATTTGTCAATACTTTGGGAATTGTCATCGAAATTTAGAAAGAACTACAGTACGAAAGCGAAGAAGTTTTTAAAACGTTTGATTTTTGTTCTTTAAGAATCAGTGGAAATTTGTCGATACTTTGGGAATTGTTATCGAAATTCAGAGCTTCAGTTCGAAAGCGAAGAAGTTCTTAAAACGTTTAATTTTTTTTCTTCAAGACTCAGTGTAAATTTGTCAATACTTTGGGAATTGTTATCGAAATTCAGAACTTCAGTTCGAAAGCGAAGAAGTTTTTAAAACGTTTGATTTTTTTCTTCACGAATCAGTGTAAATTTGTCAATATTTTGGGAATTGTTATCGAAATTCAGAACTTCAGTTCGAAAGCGAAGAAGTTTTCGAAACGTTTGATTTTTTTTCTTTAATAATCAGTGTAAATTTGTCAATACTTTGGGAATTGTTATCGAAATTCAGAGCTTCAGGTCGAAAGCAGAGAAGTTTTCGAAGTGTTTGATTTTTTCTTTAAGAATCAGTGTAAATTTGTCAAATTTGTTGTTTGGGAGCAAGATTGAACTAGTACAAGTTCCAATAGTTAAGTTGGAATATATGCCAACAAATCCGAAACTGATATTACAAATATTTGGATTGTTCTATTTCTTTTACTTCTGAGTTCTATAAAGAAAATACTTTTGGTAGATATTTAATAATTGAATCAATCAATTATACTTATAAGGTAAAACAAAATATTCGGAATCGGATTCGTTAGTTAGTTCTTGATAGGAAAAGATAGAACTGGTTTTGGGATGTAATAATACGTTCAGAAACTTTCGATTTATTTCAAACTTAGACTGAGTCCGCGAACATCTTGTAATTCAAATTTTAAATTCAATAAAACAAAAAATTTTAAAATTTATGTAAATTGTATCTAGACAAAATAAAGAAAAATAACTATCGTTTAGCAACTGCAACTCCGAATTCGATTTAGTTTTTTTGATTATTGCACTTTTGAGTAT
Source organism: Chymomyza amoena (assembly GCA_037043745.1). Taxonomy (NCBI): domain Eukaryota; kingdom Metazoa; phylum Arthropoda; class Insecta; order Diptera; family Drosophilidae; genus Chymomyza; species Chymomyza amoena. The sequence goes on from JBAMAX010000517.1 coordinate 121,024, forward strand.
GATAATATAATGAAAAGTAAATTTTTAATAATTATAAACTTAACTTAACTTGTTCTGAGAACTTAACTCGTTCCGAAAGCTTGAACAACAGCTCGTAGCCACTCCGAATTCGATTATACATATATTCAGAACCTTCGATTTATTTCAAACTCAAACTGACTCCGTGAACATCTTGTAATTCAAATTTTAAATTCAATAAAACAAAAAATTTTGAAAATTTATGAAAATTGAATCTAGACAAAATAAAGAAAAAGAACTATCGTTTAGCAACTGCAACTCCGAATTCGATTTCGATTTTTTGATTATTCCACTTTTGAGTATGATAATATAATAAAAGTAAATGATAATATAATAAAAGTAAATTTATAATATTTATAAACTAAATTAGGCTTGTTCTGAGAACTTGAACAACAGCTCGTAGCCACTCCGAAATTGATTATATATTCAGAAACTTTCGATTTATTTCAAACTCAAACTGACTCCGTGAACTTTAAGGGCATCTTTTAAGTCAAATTTTAACTCCAATAAAACATAAAATTTTGAAATTCACGGGAACTATATCTAGACAAAATAAAAAAAAAAAGAACTAGTTTAGGAACTGCTACGCCGAATTCGATTTAGATTTTTTGATTATTGCACTTTTAAGTATGATAATATAATGAAAAGTAAATTTATAATAATTATAAACTTAATTAGGCTTGTTCCGAGAACTTGAACAACAGCTCGTAGTCACTCGGAATTTGATTATATATTCAGAAACTTTCGATTTATTTCAAACTCAAACTGACTCCGTGAACTTTAAGGGCATTTCTTAAGTCTAATTTTAAGTTCAATAAAACATAAGTTTTGAAATTCACGGGAGCTATATCTAGACAAAATAAAAAAAAAAGAACTAGTTTAGGAACTGCTACGCCGAATTCGATTTTGAATTTTTGATTAAGTTAAAAAAAGTAAGTTTTTGTTATAGGAATGGTATTGGAATGTTTCCACATATTAAGGAACTTTTAAATAATTTCAAACTCTATAAGACTTGTTTCGGGAACTTGAGGAACAACTTGTAGCTACTACGAATTCGATTTTAAAGTTATTCCGTTTTTGAGTGCAGTTTGAGTTAGACTTTAATTTAACAATATATAAATAATGTTAATACTAGTAAAAATTATTCAAAATTTTTTTGAAAAAAATAGTTTTTTCCATTGGAAGTTTAAAATAAACTAAGATTTTGAAATTTTCGAAAACATCATCCAAACATAGTACAAGATCAAAAACAAACGCACGGAAATTAACATTATTTGACTAACAAAATTTCAAAGTTACTCCCAACGAAATTCACAGTGAATAAATCGAAATCGAATTTGAAATAGCTGATTCAAAACTATAGATATGTTTTTTTGAGGTAAAACTTTTTAATGCCGCTTAAAATCAGCTATTTCAAAATTGATTTCGATTTATTCATACTTCAAAAAATGAATCAGATATATCAAATTCGATTTCGGTTTATTCACTGTGAATTTCGATAGGCGTAGTTTTGAAATTTTATTAGTTAAATAATGTTAGTTTCAAATTCGATTTCGATTTACTCCTACTTCAAAAAATATATCTATATTTTTGAATAAGCTATCTCAAATCCGATTTCGATTTATTCACTGTGAATTTCGATAGGAACTATTTTCAAATTTTATTAATTAAGTAATGTTAGTTTTAAATTCGGTGTCGATTTATTCACTGTGCTATATAATTCCTAGTATTTCAAATCAGTTCGACAAATAGCTAACGAAATCCAGAACAGGCCCACGTATATAGTCCAAAATGTAACTCCACTTGAGGATGCATAACTTCAATTCCGAAAACGTTTCTTCATAGGAGAAATTCTAAATTTTTTCTAGAAGTTGCGATAAAGTTCAAGATTATAATTTTCCAAAATATAGAACGCGTTTAACTTATTCCAGAACACTATGAACATTACGAAAAAGTTTCTAAAACATATAATCAGGCCTTAACTCAGTTTAAGAAAAGAAAAATTGTCAAGTCTGATTTTTATCAAAGTTTCATGTTTCTCAAGATTAGGAGTTAAAATTTTCAGTTTAGGAGCACAAAAATTCTCAAGTCCGACTTTTAACATAGTTTTATGATTCTAAAATTAGGAGATGAAGTTCTCAATCCAATTCAAAATTTTCAAGTCCGACTTTTAACATAGTTTCATATTGCTCAAAATTAGGAGCTGAAGTTCTCAATTCAATTCAAAATTCTCAAGTCTAGTTTCTCAAAGTTAGGAGCTGAAGTTTTCCAGTTTATAAAAACAAAAATTCTCAAATCTGGCTTTTAACAAATTTTCATTTTTCTCAAAACTAGGAGCGGAAGTTCTCCAAATATAGACCTAATTTTAAAATTTGGAAGCACTGACGAAAACTTTCAAAACGAATCCTCAGTCTTCAGCTCAGTAGAATATTTCTCAAGTCAGCTCTTGTAATCACTTTTTTTCCTTATATCGGGAATTTTTAAACATTTTCGAAAACTATTCAAAATCTAAACAATTTCGCAGCAGACTTTTGGGCGTTTGCTCCAAATGCCGACGGCTTTTTTAACCCACACAGATCTATTCAAATATTTTTCAAAAAACATTTTTTAAAAACCTTTAAATTACACACAGAAATATTTTGTAAAAACTCAGTTTTAAAAAAACTGAAAGCATATAAAAACAAAGTTTAACACTTTTTGCACAAAATTAATGAATTTCATTTAATTATAATTTTTTGCATTAAAATTTTCTTTTAATTTTTGGCTTTTTGCTTTTGTTAATATTTTGCACTTTGCGAAACACTTTTCAGGTTTGATTAAAAAAAAAATGTAAAAAAAATATAACTTGCACTGCATAAACATTAAAAAAAATATATATTTATTGTTTATATATTTTTATATGATATTTAAGGCCGATACCGACGCGTTTTGCTTAAAATTGTTATGGAAATGAATTTTTTTTAATTTTTGACGATAATTTACTTTGCTTGCTGCGGCAACTCTGGTAATGTTTTTTTTTTTTTTTTGTTAATTATGATTTAATTTTTTTGCGTAAATTTTGATGTTGCATGTAATTTGGTTGTTGTTGTTGTTGCAGTAGTTATGATTGCCGCCGTTGTTGTTGTTGTTATGGTGTTGTTGCGATGCTTCCGCGACTTGCGTACGTACGCGACAACGTGCAGATCTGTTATGATTCAATACGTTTTCAATACGTTACGTTCTGGCCGCGATGGCAACGTAACGAGGCAACGTCAAAGGCAGCGGCAGCGCGGCAGGCTCACACTCACACACAGACACACCGACACACACACAAACGTACACATGAGTGACCGCAGTATGCAAAAAAAAAATAACTAAGAAAATAAGAAAATCAGCAGTAGCAAAAAAACAACAAAAAAAAAAAGAAGCAACTTTTTAGAATTGAGCTGAGCGCAGCGCATTGCGTCGACGCTGGCAGCAACATTGACAGCGCGACAGCGACGCTTTGACTTGCACTCAATTGGCCAAACGACTGAGTGAGCAGCAGCTAGTGAGTGAGCGCGCATAAAACGAGTGAGTATTCTGAGTGAGCGCAGTTTGTATGCATGTGTATGTGTGTGTGTCTGAGGACGCACTGCATGTCCATTTGGAGGCTCCAACGCATGCCGCTGCTGCGGCCGACCGCACTGCAGCTGCCTGCTGCGCAGCCACCCCCTGCAAAATAGAGCTAAAATGATGGCCACCCACACACACACACACACACACATGCACACACAACTATGCAATGGCTGAGTGCCGCCAGCTTAAGAGCGTGTCACACGCGACGCACCAACACTTGCTCACTCACTCACACATACGCACACACACACGCATGCATGTTGTGTGTGAGCGTGTGTGTTTTAGCAAACATGTGTGCCTAACCAATCAACGCCAAATGAGTCGCAGGCGCAGCAGCAGCGCCTATATAACGAATATAAAGCTAAAGAAATAATTATAATAAATACTCTCAAGCATAATAGTCAAAGTTATAAAAGTTCTCAAACGGCCAACTATAGTACATAAATATGTACATATGTATATAGTTTATGTATATATGTAAACAAACTATAACGATAAGATTAGCCAAGTCCTGTACGAAACTGTAAAATATCAGTTCCCTTTGAGGCAGATCGTAAAAAAAAATTCATCCAAACAAAGCGTAGAAATTTCAAAACAGTTCGGCGTGACTTTGAGGATTTCAAAATGATATGAAGAAAGTTTTTCCAAGACCCAGTTGGGGGTCTCGATACTTTGTAGCACTTTAAGGACTTGAAAGTATGAGTACTTATAATCTTTACAAGATAATTTTTTAAGATTTCGAGCAGAGCACAGTTTGAAATATTAGATCTAACTTTTTGAAGATTTCGACCAGAGCGTAGTTTGAAATTTAGATCTTAAAATTCTAACAGCAGGCATTGATACAAAACTACCTATTAGGAGCCGGGATGTTGGGAGCAATACAGATTAGTAAAAACAAATGCACCCTAAACGGTCTCGAAAATATTATTTTCAAAATTCCTTTCGGTGTATCACGCTTATAAAAATCTATTTGAATAAAATTTTCTCAAAAAATATGTTCTTTAATATAATCTATTGAAAATTTATTTAGAGAATTACCATTTTAAAGTTACTTTCCTTAATATCTTTTTTCTTGCGGCTTTTTTTACACGGCTTTTTCTGGAAAGTATCTAAGTAAGTAGATATTTTTAGATAAAAACTGAGATAATCAATGTCTAAAAGTAATACATGACATTTAAAATTTTCAAAAATCTTATGAAAACAAATCGGATATTTTAAATCTACAGGACACGAAGAGAACTACGCTTATACGGTAAGTCCACACTTTTCTTTCCTATCGCTATCCCGACTGTCCCGATTTCGATCAACTTGAGCTATATCCGAAACATTTTTTTAAAGCTTGGAAAACTTTGCGACGGAAGTAAGCAGAACCTTTAGCATCAGAACTATGTTAGATCAGGATTCCGAACTCGATGAGGATTTGGTCTTGGGAAGGGCTCTTCCCTTCAAAGTGTCAGAGCTCGCTAAAGAATTTCAAGCCATTTTTTCAACTTTCGGCGTTCCAAAACGAAATTTCCCTCGTGATTCCGCAACTGACTCAAAGTATTAACGAAATTCATAAAAAGAAAATTAGGGACTTCTGTATTTGAAAGAATTAACTAAAAATTTCAAACAGTTCGGCCTGGCTTTGAGGATTTCTAATTGATACGAAGATGTAAAGAAAGTTTTTCCAAGCGCCAGTTAGGGGTCCTGTTCTTATATAGTGCATCTTCAAAATATTTTGAATTCCATTAAAACTACATTGTAGAATTGGAAACGAAATAAAAAAATACGCACAAAAAACCATAAAACACACAGGGACGGATTTAGTGCAGCTCCGAAATATTTGAAATTCCACGAAAATTTATATTACTTACGGCAGGTGCGGATCTAGGATTTGGTTTATATCACAAAAATCCTTCATACCATTTTCCCAACTTTTGATTGGTTTGTACCCAAAAATTTCACGTGGATCCGCCACTACTCTTCGGCATAAATTGCATTATAAAATCGGAAACGAAATCCAAAAAGTGCGCACAAAAACTATATAGATAAAGCAAATATTTGAAATTCCACGAAAACTTATTATTTTTCGGGATGTGCGGTTTGTGGATTTGGTCTCTTGAGGGGGTTCTTCACTTCGAAGTGTATTTGTTCAACTTTTGGGGAGGTCCGGAACTACATTTTGTACAAATATTACAATCCAAGTTCTAACATTTAAAAAAAACCAGTTTGCTGATTCAAATTCTTCGGATTAGATTCTTTTCAAATAGTCAAATTTAAGCCAACCAAAAATATTTGGTATAAATGTAATATTATCCAAATTCCAACAATTAAAAAACAAAAAACAGTTTGCTTATTCGCAATTCTGCGATTTAAATTCTATTCCAAAAAAATATAATTTTTGTAATAATAATAAATAAAAAATAAAATGTATTAATTATAATATATTAAAACCAGCATGGGCTATAAATAACATTGGGTATTTGGTCAAAATCATCTTTTAATTATTGAACAAATTTGTAAATAATTTTAAAAATTTCGTTTTTAAGAATATTGTAAAAACATTGAGAAAACTCAAGAAATTCGAATATCTGACGAGTTAAGAAAAAATCATTTGAATATTAAGTAAAAGGCGAAAAAATTATTCGACAACTGAAGAGAAGTCAGAGTAAGAATACTAAGTACTAACCTAATTTCTATAGAGTGATTGATTCAAGATGCAAAAATTGTGGATCAAAATCTTGAGAACTTGTTTCAGAAATTTCCATACTCATGTAAAGTATTTTATTATCTCAATTTAAGTTCAAAATATACTTAAAATAAGATTTTAGACATTAAGTCCTTATTTTTTAAGTAATTACGTTCTTAATTTAAGAATTTCGGACTTAAATAAAAATGAGATCGAAATTTAACATTTCAGTATTTTCGTTCTTCGTCTCATATCAAGTGTGGATTCCCTGGTTATAAGTACGAAATACTTGATTTTTTTTCTTAGTGTATAAATTGTACAAATAAACTGAATATAGAATAACTAATTAATTAATTTTAAAAAAATATACAAAGTTTTTGTTAATTATGAAAATTATAGGCGCTGGAACCTAATAAGGCTACAATTGAGAATTGAGAATTGATTCAATTGTTTTAAGTTAAGAGAGAAAATATATTTTTGAAACATTTTAAAAACGAACTTTGAAATTTGAGCATAAATATTGCTAAAATAAAAATTAATTAAATATGGAGTCGAATTCACTTTCAATTTTTAGTTTAGTATATCAAAATTTGTTTCCAATTTTTAAATTTAATTTGAGTTTTAAATTTAAGTTTCAACCTTTGAAAAGTTAAGCTTTTTTTTTTTTTTAAGTTTTTCAGAAAAGCTACTTATCTGAAATAATCAAGCTGAATGCTTTATACAGCCAAATGCGAAACGTACTTAATTAATTAATTAACAAATTTTGATTTTGTTTTGGAAATTTATAATAATTATTCATTTATTAATTAGGGCTGAAGCCTGAATTTATTAATTTTTTAGAAAAACTTCACAAGCCTACAAATATTTTGATTTTCTAAAAAAAAGAACTTTGGAATATTTTTTGTTATTTTATAGAAAATATTTTATTGCTTGAAGACAAATTTTATTAAGTTAGTTGTCCGAAATAGGCTCAAAAAAACTTTTTTTATTGCTTTAAAAATTCACAATAAATAATTAGTTATTAGGAATGGCGCCTAAATTTTAGAATTTTTTAGAAAAACTTCACAATACTCGCTATATTTTGCTGTTCCAAAAAAAATAACTTTGGAATATTTTGAAATTTTATAGAAAATATTTACTAGGTTGAAGCCAAGTTTTTCTAATTTAGTGTACGAAAAAGGTTCAAAAAACTTTAATTATAATAATTATTTGTTAGGGCTAACGCCAATATTTAAAAAAACTTCACAGTACTCGAAATATTTGGATGTTCCATAGCAAAGATCTTTGGAATATTATATATATATATATATATATATATATATATATAATTTATAGAAAATATTCGATGGGTTCACTTGAAAGCTAATTCTTTTCCGTAGGGCCCAACATTTTTTTTTACAGGCACTATAATTTTTTTTATAGTAAATATTTACTGCCATAGTTCCAAGTAACACAATGCCTGAAGGCAACAAAATTTTTAGAAATTCTAGAAGAATCAGAAACTAAAATCTTTTCGCCAATTCTTGCCAACGAAATCTGTCAAAGCGCTTTATACAATAGTTAAAAGACGGCGTAATTTTTTTTACAAATTTTTTTTTTTTATAAATAAATCACACACACAAAAATAAATAAATTCGAGACAAGTCGAGACAACGAGAAACTTTTGTATTGATATGCGTCAAATTCCACGTAGCTCAAAGTTTCAGAGAGCTAAACCAAAAAATTTAGCCCTAAAAGGCGCCTATCTCGCTTAATTGTTTGTTTTATAACACGCAAAAATTTTCCAAGTCTAGCTGCGCATAAAGTATCTAAAAGATATATTTAATTTTTTTTTATTTTTTTGCCACCAGAACTTTCTGCACTTTCCAAAGTTTCTATTATTTCAAAATTTATTTCTTTCGCACATAAATTTTTATATATTTTATTTATAATTTTTTGCAAAGCGGCTTTGTTGGTTTGTGCTGCGCGCGCGCTGCCGCTTCAAGAACATGTGCTCGGGCTTGGGGGCTTGAAGTAACCCTGAACGCCCCCACACCGGAACTTTTGGATCTATTTGAGGGCGCCCAAGTAAGCCAAAAAAAAAAAATTTGCTGCCGCTGCACTTTGTTGCTGTTTGTGGCTTAGTTTAACATAGAAAATTGTAAAATTTCGCACTTTTTCTCGTTAACAAAAAAAAAAAAATTATTTTATATGTATTTTAAGAGATTTTTTTTTTTGTTTTAAAGCAGCGCCACAACGCGCTTTACTCACACACAAGCGACGAGGAGCAAACGAAACAACCGAATGAACCAACTAACTGAATGCCGCGTTGATGGCAACGGCAGCGACTGCGACGACGACGTCCACTGCAAAGTCAAGCCGCAGCCACAGAGGCACTCACACAGCACACACACACACACACACACACAGACGACAGAGTCATATAGAGTCAGAGCAGGAACTGCTGAGAGGAGCAGCGACCGACGTCCACGTCTGAGTGAGTGCAAACTAAGTGAGCTAAAGCCGCTGCTCCAAACAAAAGCAAACCAAAGCAAACACCAAGGCACACATACACCAACACACACATAGCCATACAACGTGCAGTTTGCAAAAAAACACAGCACACACACACGCTTGCACACCAGAGAGCACAGCACATCACATCACAAATTTAGCTTAAAACTGCAACGACTTTTGGCATTGAGCAAAGATCCTCCAATTGAGCATGTTGCGGCCGCTCTTAAATGTTGCCAGCAACATGTTGGCTTTGCCGCAACTCTTATCTGCCTATACACACACACACTCACACAAACACACGCTGTCTACAATTTGCGAATTCTCTTTGTTTGCAAATTTTTTTGCGCGCTGTCTAGCTGCGCTGCTTGCGTCGCTGCTTTTGCGAATTTTGCGCTCATGCTCGCATACATACGCAGACGGCTTGTCACGTAGCCACGCACACACCTGTTTGTGTGTGTGCCAAAGAGATCCCAGCTGCGCAGTCAGCGTCAACGTTTGAGCGTGCGAAAAATTAGCAAAAAAGAAAAAAAAAAAAGCCAGCAGCAGCAAAGAGGCAGCGTATAGAAAAATTCGCACACACAAAATAAAAGCAACAACTACAAAACAAATTAGAAAACACAAAGCAGCAGCAACACACACACACACACACACACACTCAAAATGTTAGCTATTTTTTGGCAACAACAAAAACAAATGTATATAAAAAAGACAAGCATAAATTAAATGCAAAAAAAAAAAAAAAAAGATAGTCTAGAAATGAGTACAAAAAACCGAAATAAAAAATCAAACAAATAAAACAACAAAATTACTTAAATTCGCACAAAATAATTTGCGCGTTTTTGGCGAATTTCAAAGAGAGAGTGCCAAGAGAGAGCAACAACAGCAAAAGCAGAGAGAGCGCTTTGTGTGTGTGTGTGTGTTTGTTTGATTGTGTGGGGGGTCAAATAATTAATCACGTCACATATAAAATAATGTTTGCCCTGATCGTGGTCACAGTTGTGAGAGCACTCTACAGTTGTACAGCCACTGCTGCGCGCAGCTGTTCTGGCAGTTTGAGCAGCACTGCTCAAAATGCGTTGCTGCAGCAGCTTTGTGCAACATTTTGAGAGCCGCTGCTCATTAGGCAGAGAAATTAAATGCGGCTACAGTTTGAACAGCACTTTGTCGGTTGTTTTAATAAATTGTTTAGTTAAGAAAAAATATATTAAAAAAATGTTAGATGAGTGAACTTTATTATATAATATTATATATATTATTTATAATATTATACAAATAGTTAATTGCTAGGTATCAAGTATTTCGAGTATTTTCGTAAAAAAAAAAAATACGTTTACCTTAAGCAAAAAAGACGAATGAGATGTTCCACAAATTTCTAAATTTCTATCATAAATATGGAAAAAATTTTAGATTTTATCGTTACAGATCTTAATAATAAAAATTTCATTTAAGTCTTAATAGCCCCCAAAAAGAGATCACATGAAGACACGCGAAAGCTAAAATTTAAAATCGTTTTTTTAGCTTTTTTTTAACTCACCTGAGCATAAAAGTATTTCCATTTTGGCGTGACGTTAGGCAAAACTGAAAAAAAACAAAAGGCTTTTATTTATTTTATATTTTTTAATAAAAAAAATTAAGAACAATCGATCGTACCGAGTAAAAAGTTTTAGCAAACATAAGCTTGGCGTGACGTTACAAACCGCAAATCTTAGCTTAAAACTTAACAACGCATTTTTACCAAGATCCCGAGCTATATCATATTATCTAAATAAACATAAGCATAATCGGCTTTACCAATTAAAAGATATAAGCAAAAATAAACTTGGCGTGACGTTACAAAAACAGAAAGTGAATTGCGAAAAATAAAATTTCTGATAATTAAGCAAATCTTTTGCTATGGCACTTTTTATAAGTTAAATGTCAATATTTTGTATATTTCCTTGATATTAAGTATGTACGAGGGTGGATTGAAAAGTTTCCGGCCTGACCAAGAAAAACAACGTTTTTAAGAATTTTTTTTTTTATTTCTCATAGCGGTGTTCTAGTCTAGTAATGCCATCTCTATAGACTGACTCGTCAAGCTCCTCAAAATGCCCATTTACAGCTTCAATTACTTCTTCATTGTCCGCAAATCTCTTACCGCCAAGCCATTTTTTGAGGTTAGGAAACAGATAATAGTCACTCGGGGCTAGGTCTGGAGAGTAGGGAGGGTGCGGCATCAATTCAAACTTCAGATCGTTGATTTTAGCCATCGCAACGATTGACTTGTGCGCTGGTGCGTTATCGTGATGAAACAAGATTCTTTTCTTCGCCAGATGAGGTCGCTTAATTTTCACCTCGTGGCTCAAACGTTGCAATAAGTCTGCGTAGTATAGACCAGAGATAGTTTTACCCTTTTCATGGTAATCAATGTATATAATACCTCTTGCATCCCAAAAAACAGTAGCCATAACCTTGTTCGCTGAAAAAATTGTTTTTGCCTTCTTTGGAGTTGGTTCCCCTGGTCCAATCCACTGTTTAGACTGTTCTTTGGTTTCAGGAGTGTAGTGGTGGACCCAAGTTTCGTCAACGGTTATGAATCGACGCAAAAATTCGCTTGGATTACGCTTATACAACGTCAATTTGGCGGTAGAAATGTTTTTTCCAATTTCCATTTTCAAGAAAAGCACAGAGGCGTCTTGTTCAGTGTGCTCTCCAATCTAAACTAACATGGCGATCGGGCTGAAACTATAGCTACAAGCTATCTAAGGATGGTACTATAGAACGCCACCTCAAGGTAGGCCTAGTGGCGCCATCTCTTGGTCAGGTCGGAAGCTTATCAATCCACCCTCGTATATATTTTAAGCCACTTCGCTTAAAAACCTTGTTAAGAGTCAAGTCTTTTTAATTCAAAAGCTTCATATTTTTCTTGTTTTATTAAAAATTATGGTATTTGTTTTTATTTAATATTTAATTGTACCGTCATGGTGGATTTTCATGGTTAATTTTTTACAATGAGTATTTAAAATATTAAATAAGAGCTTAAAGGAGAAGAGAAAAAACGTTGACTCAGTTCTAATTAAATTAAATTAAAAAAAAACTCGAAAAATCTTAATCAAAAGTACCAAAATAAGTTTCTACTTATCTAAAATCTTAACTTAGAGTTTATAGATGTTTTGAAATATGTTAAATTTTTTTTGTCCATTTTAAGATCAAACATTAGAGCTTTAAATCCAAGCTTAAAGATAGTGAAAGTTTACAAAAGATCTGAAATCGTGATTAAAATTATATGCTGTGGCTTGTAAACCCTTCAAATTTGTTTAATGAAAAACATTTAAATCATAAAATTTTAATTCATAATTTAAAAAAAAAAAATTTCCTGTCTCAACAAAAAAGAATCCGGCGTCAGAACTGGCCCATCACGTCAGGATTTTGAGATATTTGAGGTTATGTAACCAAAAAATGGCGTTTTTTCCTACATTTAAGGATTCGGATTCTACGCACCAAATTACTTCGAAAATGACTCTTAGCTTTCCAACAACTGAACCATGTTGACCTGTGTAATCAACTTAGTTTAAAACAACTTTAGTTTTATTTTTTTAAGTTGGATATTTATACCCTGTACCATATGGTACAAAGGGTATATTAAGTTGGTGCAAGCCGAAAATATATGTAACATATAGAAGGAGACGTCGGAGACACCCCAAAGTTACCTTAAATATGATCAGGGTGAATAGAGAAGTCGATATACCCATGTCCGTTTGAACACCTAGATCTCAGAGATGGTAAGAGCTGGAGCTCCCATATTATTCCACAAGAGACAAGTTTATTTATTTTTTTAATATCGGAGTTAAATTATATAGCTCCCATAGGAATGTTTCAGACGACCTAAAAAAAAAAAAGTTTTAGATGGATTATTCGTTTGTTTATGAAGGTATCGTAACCAAATTAGGCATTCTAAAGTTTTTTATAGAACCCAAGCACTGTACCAAATTTAATCAAGATTGGTTGACTATATCATATAGCTCCCATAGGACAGATCGGCCAAAATAACTTTCATTAAACAAAATTCGATATATTTAATTTTTTGATAAAGACATCGTTACCAGATTTGGCATACAGAAGATTTTTAGATTTTTTTAGATTTATCAAAAGAAATAATTTAAAAATTTTAAGAAAGAAAAAAATTCGAAAACGTCAATATATAGCATTCCTAAATTTTAAGCTTTTTTAAAAAATGGCGTACGTAAAGTTGTGTGCGGACGACTTTGGAATACCCTGTATGCTTGCAATAAAATCCGGTTCCTTCATAAAAAACCAAAAACAGAAGAATTTTTAAGCAAAAAATTTTTTTTGACCGATCGTTCCTATGGGAGCTATATGATATAGACAACCGATTTCAATTCAAATTTTACACAGTGCTTAAATACCTTAAGAAAGACATGAATGCCAAATTTATTTCAAATATCTTTACAAACAAACAAAACACATCGAATTTTGTATAAAAAACGTGTTTTTGGACCGATTGGTCCTATGGGAGCTATATGATCTAGTCAAACGATTTGGATTAAATTTAGAACAGTGCTTAGGAACTATAAAAAACTCACGAATATCAAATTTACTCTAGAACTTACCATCCCTGAGATATAGGCGTTAAAACAGACAGACGGACGGACATAGGTATATCGACTTCTCTATTCACCCTGATCATATTTTAGGTAACTTTGGGGTGTCTCCGACGACTCCTTCTATATGTTACATACATTTTCGGCTTGCACAAACTTAATATACCCTTGGTGCCATACGGTACAGGGTATAAAAACGTAAATCTAAAAATTCCAGGGCCAAAGATTTCGTATTTTTAACCATTTTGATGCAAGTATAAAGCGCTACAGGAAAAGGAAGTTCGCGGAAGAAGTTGAAGTATGGCTTTTTTTTTAAGATCAGTGCCCAACGTTTTGATTCAAATTATTGTCCATAACTTGAACCATCTTTGTAACAGCGTTCGTATGCGGCCTGCAAGAACTCTTGAAATTTTATTTGGGTATCTTCTTCAGATAATGAAAAGCATTTATTTATATACGGGATAATGTTGATAACTCTTCTCCCAAGTCGGGAGCCCCTGTAAAAACATCCGTTGACAACAATAGTTTACGGAAGTGTCCAAAATTGAGCAGTGTATAGGTGTTGGAATCGTTGGACCCAACACCAGAATCTTCACCGCAATGCGCATCTGGCCCAACGTCTTTCAAGCGGAGATTCATGCCAAAGTGATCTACGCCCTTAGCATCTTTCAAAAGGGAACTAGGGGAGCAAACATCTGTATTTACTTAGATAGCCAACTTGCTATTAGGGCACTGTCATCCTGCAGCATCTCCTCCAGGATGGTTAAAGAATGCCATAATTACCGCCAAACCCTGTCCTCCCGGAACAGAGTCGTGCTATGTTGGGTACCTGGACGCTCAGGAGTGGATGGTAATACGATCGCTGACGATCTAGCACGAAAGGGTGCCTCCACCCTGACTATATCTCCTGCACCATTCTGTGGTATTGGTTGGTCCACAATCAAAACCATGATAAACAAAGGGGTCGCAGGAGAACATAGGATATATTGGTTCTCCCTTCCGGGGCTGCGTCAAGCAAAAGCTCTTGCCAAAAACCTCTGGATATGATCAAGACAAAAGTTCTTATCAGAGCGGACTTTAATCTCCTGGTAGCATACCTATCTGGCCACCACTCTGTTAGATACCATCTACAGAAAATTGGCCTATCGGACTCTTCAGAAGACGTTGAAACCACCAGACATATTCTTTGAAATCAAAGAAGTTCACATCATACAGACTGAAGGTGACTCAACTCAAAAAAGTACAATTTACAGTAGATAAAATTGAGCAGATGACAATACCAAATTCTATTATTATTCTATTCTTTGAAATCAAAGAAGTGGAAATAGTACAAACTAAAGGTGTCTCAACGGTGCTCATCACGAGGCGCCGACCCGTAATACAAAAAATCCCAGTTTGGTGTTTCCTTTCGATTGGGAGCAATTTACAGTTGATGAAATTGACCAGATGACAATACTTTGGAAGTTTTTCTATTTCTTTGAAATCAAAGAAGTTGAAATAGTACAAACTGAAGGTGTCTTAACACTAAAAAATGCTTGCCGCAACGTCATAAGGGAACAATTTACAGTAGATAAAATTGAGAAGATGACACTACCAAATTCTATTAAATTTTTTGACTAACCCGGAATACTAGAAAACATGTTTTTTGACAATTTTATAATTGCACCAAAAGAAAAATTCTATAAAACTCCATTTAAATATAGTAATACTAGTAGTAATAAAATCAAGAAATCAAAAAAAAAAATGCGTATACTATAGTAGGGCACAAACTTGCTATTAGGCACTAAAAGTGCTTAAACCCGTTGCGAATTATAAGCAATATTTCCAAAAATATTGAAATTATACACTAAAAATACTTAAACCAGTTGTGAATTATAAGCAATATGAGAGAAAAAAAAAAAAGTCATAACTTAAATGTCGAAATTGTTGCCAATAAAATTTGTAGATTGGGTGGTTCAATGACCCTGATCATATTTTAGGTAACTTTGGGGTGTCTCCGACGTCTCCTTCTATATGTTACATACATTTTCGGCTTGCACAAACTTAATATACCCTTGGTACCATACGGTACAGGGTATAAAAAGGAAATCGATTTTATAACGATCATCTCCATCTCATCTATAAATAAAACTTAATCTTAAAACATGATTTCACAAAAGTCTTTCAAAAAGTTTCACTACTTGCTATCATAATTTTCGACTTGACTTAAGCCTTACAGTTTGAGTTGCACTGATGCACACTTTGGCAAGCACTGGCCTGTCGGCATCGCATCGCTCTAGTGGCCGTGATGATACTCTTGCAATTAACCCTACAGAGCCGCACTTAATGCATATCATATGCCCGATAAACACACAGAGTCAACCCCCTTGCCCATCCCCCGGCTCCTGGGCCCAATCACTAAAATCCTTTTTGTGCACGCACAGCAGCAGGACAAAGAACAGCGACAAGTTCTCTGCTCCCTCCCCAAGTAACTGCCATACCAGACGATGATGACGATGGTGACGACGAGGACGACGACTAAGGATACGCACAGTCGAAATGCCTGCACGAATCCTGTCCCAATCCCTGCCGCCCACTCTCTGGCTCTCTGTCTGCTTTCGGTTTTGTTTTTGCCACGAGTTTTTTATTTTGTTTTGAATTTTCATCGGTCTTTTTGTTTTTATTTGAAAATTCGTTGTTTGCTCAATAAAATCAAAATGCCCAACGACCCCAAAGCCGCCTACCAGGCCGCCCTCCCACATGCCCAAAACGCTGCCCCCCAACCCGACCCCCGCCCAGCCACAACAAAAATCATCCAAAAGCAGCAAAAGCAACCAACTACAAACCTTTCTGACAACGACGCACTAGAAGCGCAGGAGCGGGACGCTCACGCGATGTGCACTAGAGATGGCAACAAAATACATCGAATGCAACGATAAAGCAGTTGGTAAATATTTTTTGAGTTTTTGGAAGTTTTTTTTTTAAATATAACATAAACTCGATTATCGGCACAAAACTCGAAACTCGAGCACGAAATATAGGTAGAAAGCTCTAAACTCAAGCATGTAATACTCATTTTGTTTATTCGATAATCGCTAGCTTACACTTAGCAACTTTAGTTTTTATATTTACTGATATAATAAGCTCTTTTTTTTGTTAAGCTTAATTAATTTCAATTATTATTAATTAATTAGTTTAATATTATTTAGTAAAAATTAAGTTGATAAGCTTTTTAACTAGTTTATACCAAAAAAATGGCGTACTTGAAGTCGGGCGCGGACGACTTTGGGATACCCTGTACCACTAGCTTGAAATAAAACCCGGTTCCTTCACAAAAAACCAAAAACAAGAATTTTTAAGCAAAAATTTTTTTTTGACCGATCGTTCCTATGGGAGCTATATAATATAGTCAACCGATTTCAATAAAATTTGACACAGTGCTTAAATACCTTAAAAAAGATCTGAATGAACAAACGAAAAACATCGAATTTTGTACAAAAAACGTGTTTTTGGACCTATCGGTCCTATGGGAGCTATATGATATAGTCAACCGATTTGGATTAAATTTAGTACAGTGCTTAGGAACTATAAAATACTCACGAATGTCAAATTTAGTCTCAATATCTTAACAAACAAACGAAACACAACAAATTTTGTTAAAAAATTGATTTTTTGGAAGATCGGACCTATGGGAGCTATATGATATAGTCAACCGATTTCGTTCAAATTTGGCACATTACTTAAGTGCTCTAAAAAATTTCCAAACGCCAAATCTGGTTACGATATCTTTATTAAAAAAAATATAGCGAATTTTTCTTAAAAAAATTTATTTTGGCCGATCGGTCCTATGGGAGCTATATGATATAGTCAACCGATTTTGATCAAATTTGGTACAGTGATTGGGAACCATAAAAAACTTTTGAATACCAAATGGTTACGATATCTTCATAAAAAAACGAATTATCATCTAAAACTTTTTTTTTGTCGAGGTCGTCTCAAACACTCCTATGGGAGCTATATAATTTATCCCCGATATCAAAAAAATAAAATAAACTTGTCTCCTATGGATTAATATGGGATCTAATGTGAAAGTTTGGTAGCTCTAGCTCTTACCATCTCTGAGATCTAGGCGTTCACGCGGACAGACGGACATCGGTATATCGACTTCTCTATTCACCCTGATCATATTTTAGGTAACTTTGGGGTGTCTTCGACGTCTCCTTCTATATGTTACATACATTTTCGGTTTGCACAAACTTAATATACCCTTGGTACCATACGGTACAGGGTATAAAAATGTGGTACAGCCAATGCAATGGCCGACATTGAAATACCCTTTGCCTTTTCACTCGAAAATTTTTTTTCTGCATTTTCCTAATTAATTTTTTTTGGTGTAATTCGATATTTATACCTATAAGTTCCGTAGGGTGTATTTTTTCCATTATCAAAGTTACAGGCAACCAAGTCGAAAGAAAAATTACACCTTTTTTGACCATTTTCAAAATTATACATTTTCGGTTTGCATTTTATTTCCGAAAAAATAGTGTTAAGCTTAAAGCTAAAATAGACTTCTTTTACAAATATTTGGAGTCCAAAATCGAATAGGAACTGTAGATGTTATCAATACCATTTTATTTATTAATTTTTCACATCGATTCATAATTTGTTTAAAACATGTTTTTCGCCAATATCTCGAAAACGATGCTTAAGAAAAAAAACGTTGCCATTTTCGTATTTCTCGAACCTAAATTACCGTAAAAAACGCCTCTTTAGGACGGTTCACTCGATGACCCTTATATTTGTAAACTAGTGTTATTTAAGCACATAAATAAGAAAAACTGTGAAATCAAAGTCTTATCAAATACCCATTTTTGACTTCCAGTGTTGAAAAAAAACATTTTTTTCTTAACATTGTAAATTTCTGTGAAAATTCACATATACAATGCCCCTTACTTATTCAACAGTCGATCGAAACAGATGGATTTTTGTTTTCTTAAGTAGTTAAATTAATTAAGTTTATGTTAAGACTACAATTCGGCTACAATTTCCAAAATAGCTCTATCGCTTATTTTAATACTTAAGCCACTTTGCCTCAGTGTACGAAGAATTGGTAGCCCTACCCATATCTATATAAATATTAATTTATATTCAAGCCTTCATAAGCCTTTGTTCTCGTCTTTCTTTATCTTAACATTTAATAAATTATTTACAGATCGTAGTCTAAATGCTAATGCACTTTCTCACTCACGTATAGGCTAAACAGCACGAATTTACTACCATCTCTAGTCTGCACGCAGTGCTCGCATAAACACACTCATACACACACACACATAAACATATGCACGCAACACTCAAATAAACTTGGGGCCCAGACATTGACTCCAAAAAACAACGACGACGTCAGCGTCGACGACGACGACCCTGTGTGTGTGTCTGTATGCGCGCCTATGCAAGCAAGCTCAACGGCCGACAGTCAAGCCGCCCACATACACACACACTTAGGGAGAGAAAGCACAGACAGCGCCGCCGCCTGCGTCTTTGCCTTGCTTATGCTCCTCTCGTCAACAAACGAGCACTTTCGGTGCTTGCCGCTTCGTTTTTATTTTTTATTTGCATTTTCTTGCTTTCTTTCTTTCTTTCTATTTGTATGAACGCGTGCGTGTGTGTGTGTAAGTCGGTGTGTGCGATTTTGTTCGGTCCTTTTTGCTGGCCTGCGTTGCCAAGGGTTTCCTTTGTTCGCCTCCCCGCCAAGCCGCCTGTAACTCCACTGCACTAACGACCCACATCGCCCCACACTGCTCCCCCAATTGCACCGCCTAATGACTAACGGACACTTTTTCTACTCTTTGTTTTTTTTTTTTTTTCTTCTTTTTGTGTTGTTTCTCGTCTTGCTGCGTTTCGTCGTAGTCCTTTACGCTCTGCCTGCAGCCAGCCCGTGCCCGAGTGGCTCTGCTTGCCGCTAACGTCGCTGCCGCACTCTCTGTTACCGCTGCTGCTGCTGCTGCTGCCCTTCGCCAAAGCACATTTACGAAAAAAAATTTTGTGTTTTGCATTTTTTGTTTTGCTCGTTTTGTTCGTTGCGTTATGTTAGCAACTCCCCAGCCCTGCTGCGTCTCCTGCACAAGTTAACTTACGCTCTTGGTGCGCTCTTGTTTACGCTCTTTATATTGCAATTTGAGCTGAAGTGCAGCTGAGTGTAGCTACATGTTGCTGTGCTCCTTTGGCAACATGCTGCGACATTGCTAGTTCTACATAGTAGTGTTAGCTGTTATTTTAATTATTTAATATGTGTGCGTGCCGTTTAATAGCAAACTAACTGTATATGACAGAGAGAGTGAAAAACCGTAACTTTATGCACTTTGTTGGGAAAAGCGAAAACTCGACAGGCGAAAGTTTTCTCGCCCAACAATCAAGTGCAACATTTTGCTGCAAGCGCAAGTCATGGCCAAGTCGTTGCAAGAACTACACCAACCAACTACCACAGATAAACTTCAATAAAGCAAGTCCTACTTTATCTAAAGGATATGCACAAAAAAAAACAAAAAAAAGAAACACTATGTAGGTAACATGCTGATACAATTGTAACACATCCTGCGAGAATTAAGCAAATGGCGAATGCTCTTTAAATGCAGTTCGACACAACCGAAGTTCTTGAGTAAGTAAGAGTCTAGAAAAATAAATAGTTTTCCATATGCTCTTAGAAAAAGAGAGCTTTAAACAAACAGTAATTGGTCTTTAGCTGATCTTTCGGAAATCTGGAACCTCTTAAATAACCACCCTTTATATAATACTGAGTGGAGTTGGAATAGTCCCTTCTAGCGTAGAAACGTTTTCTAAGGTTCCCGTTGCTGGCAGTATTTTTCTGCTATTAACCTGTTCCTCTTCCTATCGTGAATAATCGCCACCACATTGTTTACCAGTAGACACCGTATTCGTTACTGCTGAATTTTTATATGAAAATTTAAATATGTTCATTAGGATATAATTGATGATATGCGATTTTGATTCTTGGGGTCATTCTAAGCTAACTTTGTTCAAGAGACTATTGGTTCAAAATAAATTTAGAATCGGACACTTTGTCAAAATAGGTTTTTTTTTCAAAATATGTATTTAAAAATCGACTTAGACCTTCTAATTACAAGGCGAAAAAAATTTATTTCTTTTATAGCTAAAGGTATATTTGAGTGTTTTTGACGCTAATGTCGCAACACAACAAACACGAAGCTGCTTGTGCATGGCTTCGGCCCTTGCTACAAGCTTAGATCGCGATGCGAAAATCATTGATATTAATAAGGAAAAACGGATCAAAGAGGAATGCCAAAAAATATCTTCAACTTATTCTTAGACAAAATGCCACCGAATTGATTATCGACTTCGGAGACTGACAAAAAATGCCGGAAATCATTTGCACTAGGAACGATACTAGAAGTATTACGTCGTATAAAAGCCGGACAGAAAATTGTAGAAATTTGCAAGGCAATGGTACTCACGATCTACCTTTTAAACTATTCGTGATAAAAAATAAGACATTAAAACATATTTGCAATCTGCTGCACCTTCAAATGTCTCGAGATTAACATGCCAAAGAAACTCGATTATTAAAAAAATTGAAAATGAATTGATTGTATGGATTGAGGACAATAACAAACGTAGAATGCCAATGAGTCAAATGACTATCAAGGAAAACGCTTTATGTACATATTTTCAAAAAATTTAAAGAATGGAGATATCGATGAATCTGCTGAAGATGTCACATTTCAAGCAGGCCGAGGATGGTTTCAAAAAGTTTAAAAATAGATTTAATTTGTATCTAAGGAATATCCCAAAATTTTAAAGGGAATTATTAAAAGAGATGGTAATAAACTTGAACAAGTGTTTAACGTAATCGCACGAACATTTCAAAAACCGATAAATCGGCGCCTGGCTTTAAGGTGTCTAAGGAACGAAAAACTCTGCTACTTGAATTAAAACATTTTAGAAAAACTTCAACATCAAGAATGCTCTTGACAGCATAAGTTAATCAAGGCAAGAATTAAAATTAACAACAATGTACCATGTTTGGAAAAAAAAATGGCCAGAATGTGTAAAAAGTTCCGATGCCGAAGTTAATTTCCTTCCTGAAATAAGGCAACACATTTTGGATCTGGAATATGATCTCGACTTTGAAGGTTTAAGCGAATGAGATATGATTGATTTACTCGAAGCAGATAAGGAACCCCGTTTATATGAGGAACGCATTTTTATGCAAGCAGAGCCGGTATGTGATACCTGTTGTATCCAAACAACTCACATCAAAAAATTTTTCAAAAGCTTTTTCTTATTTCAAAGAAAGAATGTACTTATGTTTTTGTTTTTGATTTAAATGAAATAAAAAGATATGTAACATTTTTAAAAAATTTGGAACCGATCCGATTGAATTTGTATGAATTTGTATTAGAATAATTGATTCGTTATACGGCTTTTCGCTTTACGACCAAGTTTCGGGGAACGTATCTAGGCTGTAAAGCGAGGTACGGGTGTATTAGAAAGAAATCCTTATATAATAAAATAAAATTATGTTCGTGTGTCCTCGTGACTCACGAACTATTAACTATATTGTATATGATGTGTAGAAAGTCATCATAGTTTTATTAAAAAATCAAAATAAACGCAATAAAACTATCATTATTTATTATAACTAACAAAATTTCAAAGTTACTTCCATCGAAATTCAGAAATTGTTCTTCAACTATCAGTTTGGTACAGATTGTGTTCAAATGCATAAACATATCGAGGTGAAATTTAAACTATGTGATAGCCACGCCTTATGCGGAGTGCATAATATAATTACCATTTGGTCACATCGTTTGGGCCTCAAAAATGTACTAATTTCGTCCCCTTTTCCATTAAACCGCATCACTCTTTATAACTTATTATGGTAAAAAATGATCTAAAATCACCAATTTGGTAAGCTGATTTAGGTGGTTCTCATAAAAAAAACCACATGCAAATTTTTTTCGATGCGGCCCCCCATCCCGTGAATCGAAATCAACTTACCCCATTCACTTGAATTAAATTTTTTGACATAACTTTTAATTTTCGTCAAAATCAGAAAAAATATACGGAAATATTCTTCTGTACCAGAAAAGTACAAAAATTTCAATTAGAAAATTCTTAGAAGGTGTGCCAGAATATATATTTTATTTATATTATTTGGAAGTTTTCGCTTTTATTTTTCGCGTCTTTACGTCTTTATCTTTGTCTTTTTTTGGTTTAGCTCACATAATTTGGGTGCCCAGATCAAATTATTCCAGGTATAGAAAGTTTTGCGACAAAAGAAATATAAGATTTTCTAGAAAACGATACAGCTTATTACATTGTCGGGAAGCGCCTATTAAATTTGTATTTATATATGTATATTTATTTTTATTAAATAGTATATATTTATATTTTGCTATACTTGTGCGATCTAGACGGCATCCAAAGTACACTAAAAGAGATTTTCTCTGCCTCTTTAAGTAAGATATCTTAAAAAACAACAAATTAAAGGATTTCCCATACATTTGTTTGTGTAGATTAAACTCGCGTCCCTTATTTGACCCTACTTTAATTGTCGTATTCAGCAAAGGGGTGAAATTTTCTTTTCTTTTCTTCCTCATTCACTTTAGGTTTTTATAGTTTACCTTACACATTACCAGGGGTATGCACGGTAAGTACCTACAAATAATAAAAAACGCTGTAACTACTTACTCAAAATCAATCGCCACCAAACGTAGTTGAGACAAGTTAGCTAGTTAAGCTTGTACTAGCTTGTTATATCTAATATATCTATATATTTCTATCTATATATAGACTAATTATAGCTCTAGAACGGCTGGACCGATTTTGAGGATCTAAGATTTATTAGCTTCGTCTCCGCGCTGTTTAACAGAATAACTATCTATTAATATGTCGGAAAACTCATTTATAAGACCAAATGAGTTGGACTGCTTGTTATGATACATAGGGTTTTTCTCTAACTCGATTATTATTATATTAAATTCATGTTCAAGTCACGACTTAACGTAATATGTACGAAAATGTTAATTTTTTTTATTTAAGTTTGTATATATGTATTTCCTGCACTTTACTAGATCTAGCTAGCGTGTACCAGAGCCAAGTTATAAGAGTTTTTTTATATTACGGAGTGTTCCAACTCAGGAACTACTTGACGCAGTGAGTTGCAAAATCCCAAGTCTAATTATTTAACTTGGCAGCTACAAGCTAAACCTTACTAGATCCAGCTAGTGTCTTATATAACAGAGTAACATTAGGATTTTATTGTTTGGGTATGTTCCAACTCAGGAAATACTTAACGCAGAGTATTGCAAAAAATCTGAATTGATTGTATAAACCGAGAACTATTTCCAGGATTTGTATCTATTTACTCCACTTTACTAGATCTTGGTAGCGTGTATCAGAGCCAAGTTTTAAGAGATTTGTTATATTACGGAGTGTTTCAACTCGGGAACTACTTGACACAGTGAGTTGCAAAATCCCAAGTTTAATTATTTAACTTGGCAGCTATAAGCTCAACTTTCCTAGATCCAGCTAGTGCCTATCACAGCAGAGTTTCATTAGGCTTTTTCTGCTAAGGAGTTTTCCACCATAGGAACTTAACGCATAGTTTTGCAAAAAACACTTTCTAATTATTTGACTTGCTGCCAATTACAAGTTCCAGTGTCTTACACAGCAGAGTTATATTAAGATTTTATTTTTAGGGATTGTTCCAACCCTGAAAATACTTAACGCAGAGTAGTGCAAAAAACCTGAATTGATTATATAGACCGACAACTATTTGCTGCAATTTTCCAGATCTATCTAGAGCTTACCACAACAAAGTTACGTTAGGTTTTTTTGTTAAGGGATGTTCCAACTTTGTTACTACTTGTTGTAGAGTGTTACAAAAAACTGTTACTAATTATCTAAATCAATTTGCTACACTTTACTAGATCAAGCTAGTGCTTAACACAGCAGAGTTATGTGGGTTTTTTGTTTTTAGGGAGTGTGCCAACTCAGCAACTACTTGCAGTAGAGTATTGCCAAAAGCTTTAAAATATTTCTGAGTACAAAACAAATAATTTCAGACTAAACTATACACTGAGTACATGACTACCCCTATTATTCATATGGTATGAAATAATCAATGGCCGCAGGGTGCTAAGGGCTTTTCGTGGTTTTAATTTTTGTTAAAGTCGACAAAATGTTGCGATAATCGAAGAAATTCTTTACAGTGCTTAAGAACTATGAAAAACAGTATTTTTGCAAAATTTTGTAAATTAAAAAAAAATAATAGTAATAATATTGCACAAAAAATTAAGTGGCTAAAAAGTGGGCGACTTGAAATTCATTTTAGACCCATAGTATCTTGGGATTGTTTAGAATGACCCAAATAATTAAAGTCGCTGAGATCCTTTACACCGAATAAAATAATAAAATAATATATATAATAATAAAGACACCGCCGTTCGGATTCGGCTATAAGCTGTAGGTCCCTGTTCTGCTCAAACAGTTATTATTAGAGATCCCCATGCGCCTCCAAGGTCACCCAAGGAATTGCTTATTTATATATTTTAGTCAAAAAAGACGTTTTTATTAAAAAGTTCTTAATATGGATAAATTCGTTGTAAGCAAATTCGTTTGCAATCGGAATTTTGTAGAGCCTCTTTTAAAAATGTTTGTTTAAGAATGCGACTACCTTCAACAAAATATTTAAGTATTATTTGTTATGTTAATAAAAAAAACTATACAAGATCTGTATGATCAGTTTTGATGTACAGTATATAAAGACATTTAAGGGTGCACCAATTCAGTACCTTTTAAAAACTAGCTAGAAATGGAAATAAAACCCACCCTCAAAATAGATAAAATGCAGCCAAAAAAGAACTACGCCATGTTGAAAAATGTCAGCCATTGAAATTTAAAAAAAAATGGAATCGTGGTTTGGAAGTTTGTCTTTCTTTTAAGTCTACAGTAGGGTCTAAAAATCTATTAAACACTTAGGATTTCAAAGCATAATTACGAAGACAAACACAAGTGTTCTGACAATGAATTCTTTTTATTTTCTTTCGTGTAATCTTAACTTTAAAATATTATCTATATTCTTACTAACAATTTTTTTTTATTTTAATATAAAAAATGTTAAAATTTTTAGGAAGCCTTTGAAACTATTTTTACCTTAATATTTAATATATAAGTTTGCAATTTCTTAGGAAACTACAACCAAAGCCTACAAGCCTTTTTAAATAAGTTCTTCTCTCATCATCGGTTTGTATAGAGCTCACAAAATTTTGGTGAGTAGCAATTGTTCCAATAAGTTCACAAATCTTTCAAAGTTCTTTAAGACATAAAAGCCAAACTACATCCTAAATGGAATCTTTCAAAAAGGCTTGTTTTAGTTGGGAACTTCTAAGAGCGATTATTTTTTTACTCAATATAGTGCTAATTAACTGCTATGTAAGCATAAATATCATATCAAACGTAACGTCACGCCAAAGTAGAAATGCGCATAATTAATTGTAATATAAGTTAAGGAATTAATTACAAAAAAAAAATAAAATATATATATAATGTCTGTGTGTCCGAAGGGATTTCTGAATCATGCAACATAATATTAATAGAGCACAATACATATTCATAAACTTTTAGTAGTAGAAATGCTACTAAAACACAGCACAAGTGTAAAAAGGTAGCAGCACACGCTCAAGTGCAAACAAAGGTCAACACTGCGTAAGGCAGCAGCACGACACACTCGTACTAAGTTGTGCATGCTACTAAATGCCAAATGCTACTACATAATGACTGCCGAAAACAAAAAGTAGCAGCACAACAACTGTTACTTGCAGAGTGCAGTTAAAGTAGCAGCTGCAAGAGCGAGACTCGGCGTCAGAGCGGAGCGCTCTCAGCTTGTGTGTTGGTTGCTCTCATCGCACACGCAGTGTGTGTGGCTGGCTGGCTGGCTGGTGAGTGGGCTGGGTTTGGCTAAACTAGCGCCCAGCCTAAAAGAGATCGCATGTGTGAGTGTGTTTGTGTCTGCGCGCCATTTACAGCAACTGCATTGAGTGCTTGTGTGTGTGTGTGTGTGCAGTTTGTTGAGCACCGCCCGCCGCGCTGCCCACAAGCGACCCCTTACAACATGCATGCGTCGTTGTTTTTTATCTCACTCACTGCTGCCGTCGCCACCGCCGCCACCAACAACACTATCGCACACAAACACACACACACGTTGCTATTTATCATTCGTTCGTTGTTCGTTCGTATGTCGTGTGTGTTGCTGTGTTCGCTCGCTCGATTGCATTTAGGCAATTTAGCCTGGGTGCAAGCGAGATGGAGATGGGCGGCCGGCCATGGTGCGAGTGCGATGCAATCCCGCGTATAGTTGTTGCTGTTGCTATTGCCATTGCTGCTGCCGTTGCCGCTGACGTCGCTCTATCGAGCCACGCACTCATATGAGTGTGACCGTATCATTTGTTTTTTGTTGCTGTCGCTGCTGCTGTTGTTGTTGTTTTAGTAAGTAAGCCCATTCGTATGCTTTTGGTTGAATGAGACGGTCGGTCGGTCGGTGGCCGAGGCAGAGGCCAAGTACATACGTGCATGCACATATATACATACATACAGTTTGCCTGTCCGTCGTCCGTCCATTGGGCATTGCATGTGTGCATGCATGTGTGCATATGTATGTGTGCGTGACCAAAGCCAACCTGCCAATGGCAGCAGCAGCGGCAGCGACGAAGGCGGCAGCGTCAGCGGCGTAAAAACGCATAAATGTTGATTACACAAATTGACATTTTTTTTAAGCGCGCTTTTGACTTGTCTTCGTTGTTGTTGTTGTTGTTGTTGTTGTTGTTGTTGTTGTTGTTGTTGTTGTTGTTGTTGTTGTTGTTGTTGTTGTTGTTGTTGTTGTTGTTGTTGTTGTTGTTGTAGCTGTTATTGTTGTTTTTACTGCTGCTTTGGCTTTTGAGCTTCGGGGGCGTGTGTAAACTCTGCGCCTACGGCTGCATGTACATATGTATTTGTATATATGTATGTATGTATGACGCTTTTGTGTTGTTGTTCACTGCAGTTGCTTCGTTATTTTTTGTTGTATTGGTTCAATTGCAAATGACCAAACAGAGAGGCTCGCTGTAAATATGTTTGCCGTCATGTACAAACATATATATGTTTATACATACATACATACGTATGGAGAGATTTATGTAGGCCTCGGAGGGGGACCATGTTTGGGGAGTTGTTTGCTAAACAAATATTGTAACACATTAAAAATGCGTTAAAAATAAGTGATAAAAAAAAGTAAATAACTTCATTGTGTTCAGATCTTTATTCACGCGGAATTTTTGTCTATGTCTCAATTCCTATATTAGGTCAAAAGAAAAAAATGTTAAGCCAAATTTTCGGAAATTTGCAACTCGAAAGTTTTTTTTTCAAAATTGGCTCATATGTTTTTTGCTCCTAACTTTTTGGGAATTGGCTGTCAACTTATATAGTATACCTAACTTTTGGGTAAGGATTATACAAAAATTCGATATTATTGATGTTATATCTAGTATACCTTTCAGTATATCCCACGTAAGATAATTCACTGTTATCTCGGGGTCCAGTTTGACAGAAATCTAACATGGGAAAGAGACCCGCTCTTGAGTTATTGTTGACAGCGAACATTCTTCTTTAAAGCGAATTGCTTTCTTTTGAGATCAATTAGCGAGATTAAGCAGAAAGTATTTCGAAGAACTAAATCAGTTCTTTGTTTTATTTTTCAATAATAATAAAATATCGTATTTAAATTTACAATTTCCAGAATTTTTTTTTAGTGCGCAAGCCAAATTTGATCAAAATTGGCTGACTTTATCATATATCTAGCCCTTATGGGATCGATCGGTCAAAAACGGTGTACCTAACTTTACTTTACATTATTTATATATATTAAATGGACTCCCTCTAACCTATGCAAGTTACAGAAACGAAATCGGTTGACGCATTGGTGAGAACATCGATTATTTACACAATGCAAGTTTCCTTTATATATATAGATGTTCATTTAAAGCGTTACATTTTTTTAATTAAAAAACTTAAATAGACTTTATGCGTCAAACAAAATTGTAGACATATTTTGTTTTTATTGCAATTTTTATAAATAAAATAAACGCCTATTTGAATTATTTAACTTTGTATCTATTTACTGCACTTTATTAGATCTAGCCAGCGTGTACCAGAGTCAAGTTATAAGAGTTTTTTTATATTACGGAGTGTTCCAACTCAGGAACTACTTGACGCAGTGGGTTGCAAAATCCCAAGTTTAATTATTTAACTTGGCAGCTATTAGCTAAACCTTACTAGATCCAGCTAGTGTCCAACAAAGCAGAGTTACATTAGGATTTTATTGTAAGGAGTGTAACAACTTGGCGTACAATGTTACAAAATGCCGATTTTAGTTATTTCACATTGTATCTTTTTACTGCACTTTACTAGATCTAGCTAGCGTGTACCAGAGCCCAGTTATAATAGGTTTTTTATATTACGGAGTGTTTCAACTCATTGCAAAATCCCTAATTTAATTATTTAACTTGGAAGCTATCAGCTAAACTTTACTAGATCCAGCTAGCGTCTAAGAGTTACATTAGGATCTTATTGTTAGGGGATGTTGTAACTCAGAAAATACTTAACGTAGAGTGTTGCAAAAAACCTGAATCGATTGTATAGACCGGCAACTATTTGATGCAATTTTTCAGATCTAGCAAGAGCTGACCACAACAAAGTTGCGTCAGCTTCTTTTTTGTTATGGTATGTTTCAACTCCGTTACTACTTGCTGGAGAGTGTTATAAAAAACTGATACTAGTTATTTAAATCGCTGTTTATTTGAGGCACTTTACTAGATCTTGCTAGTGTCTAATACAGCAGAGTTAGATTAGGCTTTTTCTGCTAGGGAGTGTTACAAACAACATAGCAACTACTTAACACAGAGTTTTGCAAAAAGCTGTTTCTAAATTTTAAGATTACCTAAAGAAAATATATTTTGAAAACAAGAACAAAAAATTTGGAGCTTCTGTAGGTTATGAGCATTCATTCATAAAAAGATCACCAAAAATCTTAACTTTTTTTATGTGTTAAAGGTTGGATGTGTAGCCTTTTATTCCAGTAAAAAATTTGTGTAGTTTTGAGAACTTAAAAATAGTGACTCTGGTAGAGATTTTCAGGGAATTGCCAAAGATAAAAAATTGATAATAAAAAATATAAATGTAAAATTATGGACTAGTCAAAATTTCTCCTACATAATTGAAAGTAATCCTATTCAATTCCACGAATACATGTTGGCGTGGAAAAATAGTGCTTAAATACGATTTGAGGAATCTTTCATTGGTACTAGATCAAGTACTCTATGGAGCATTAAATTATGAACAAGTATATTCAACTTTATTTACACTAGTTGGCATATCTACTCAAACGAGATTAGTCTTCCTTAAAGTCCTTGATTCAGAATTTCATAGAGAAATCATCACAATAACGAAAAACAAAATATTATATATTATTAATCAATTAGTTCTATGAAAGTTAACTTAACCGCCCAAGATACAATACAAGAGTGCAAACTTTTACATCATTTGCATTTTTTTTTTCCTGATAAACACACTAACTAAGCGGTAAAAGATTTGAAAGCTCTTCAAAGGTCAGAATCTTTAATACTATATAAGCTGTTCCTAAATAAATAAATTAAAAGTCTTACAACTTCATAAGTGATTTAGTTTTGACTTAAATCATTATGTAGAGATCCTTAATCGATGTTATTTTTTGGGTTGAGTCTAAAAAAGTAAAGAAAAAAATAATTTAAAATAAGAATCTTGAATAATATTTATAGATTTATTATTTATATAATATTATAAAAGGCAACGAACTACGAGAGTGTGTGCAAAAACGAATATTAATCGATTGGTACATTCATTCACATATCAAGCTTAATTAGTCTCCACCTTCCATGGTAAGCAAGCACTACGAACAGGCTACTTCCAACTGGACTAGTCCCGCACTGGTGCAAAAGTAGTAGGTATAATTCGAATTTCGTATTTCTTAGAAATTTAATTTTTTTTTTCTCTTAACAGAACATGCCGAAGTAGCCCCTGGGTACTATCAAAGAATATACTAGAAAAGTAGAATAGATAGTTCTATAGATAGAATAGTAGTTCTATATTCTTTGGTACTATATACCAAACAGTTAACCAATAGACTAGTTCAAAACTAGTCAGATGGATACATAAGGCTGCTGTGCCAGCAAAATATTGACTGAAAAACTTTTAAGGTCAGCTCAAGTGCCAGGTTTTCACATTTTTGCAAAATATACTAATTTTAGACTACCTCGCCAAAACTACTTTACCTTAAATTTAAAAATATTATTAATATGTTTTTAATACAATACATGGGCTCAAGTGTTAAAGATTGTGTACAATCCAACTAGTCCAACAATTTTTTGCTCTGGAAAATATTTTATACACAAACGCAAAATGCAAAAACAACTCCTTCACTGAACTACATGACAAAATGGATTTATTTTTTGACTAGTATGACTTTTGAACAGGCAGTTTTTATAAGCAGTCGTGGCCGAGTGGTTAAGGCGTCTGACTCGAAATCAGATTCCCTCTGGGAGCGTAGGTTCGAATCCTACCGGCTGCGTTATAAGAATACATACATGTGTGTATATTTTTTTAATTTTTTTATTTTTAGCTTCAATGGGATTTTTATTCAATTTTATTTTTAAATAAAAATCATAGAAGAATTTTGTTCGAGTACTAATTAAACTATTTCTACAACTTTCATTATTTTGATCCACCAACCATATCTTGATCCACCAAACTTTTCAAAGAATATTTTGTTTATGGAACTTGGCTAACAACAAAAGAGTAGCTCAATATTAAAAATTATTATTATTTAATAAAATAAATATTACAAAGTTATAATTATCAATATGAACATAAAATATTAAAATAAAACAAGTAAATACGAAAAGAGCATAGTACTAGAACAAAGGTATTTATTTTATATTATTTTATTTTGTATATAATATATAATTATATTTATTTTTCTTATAACTATTTAGTATATTTTTTTACCCACTATTTTTAGTGTAATTTGTAACTAAAAAGAAAAGTGATAGCTAAAAAATAGTCTTCTTACGCATTCGCCGATCTAATCTATTTTAAAAAATAAAATTATTTTTATGTATTATTATTATTCAAGCTGAAAAACTTTTAATGGTTAATCTTTAAAATAAAAAAAATTATATATAGCGCGAAAGCCTTTTTGCTATTAATAAAAGATTCATTAAAATAAAAATATATAATAACTAAAGTTCGGCCAGGTAAGCAAGCACTTTATTATTGAAATAAACAAATAACTTGAACTAGTCTACATTAGCAAGCCTTGTTTTATATGCCGTTTATTTTAATAGCTCTACCAAATTTATATTTTTATTAGTTAGTGCCATTATTATTAACTTTTATTAATAAAACTAAACAAGCAATTTTTTTTGGCGCGCTTTATATTCATTGTAAATAATCTGCTGCTAAAGCAACACAAACACAAAGCAGCTTGCTGCAAAACACTCATTTACGTCCGTCAAAAAGCTGTTCGCTACAAAACGCACTCTGTTTGACAGCAGACAGCTGTTGGGTTGCCAACGCTGCCTCAGTTTTACATGTATGGCTAAAATTTGTACATAGCTTTTGTGCTTATTTCAAACAAAACGAAAACTATAAATACTCAAATTTAGTTAAAAAATAAATTCAAACATTTTGTTTGGCCCGCAGCAGCAGCAGCTGCTTTGAAATTTTTGTGTTTTTTCCAAAACAACAGTTGGCAACTCTATCATTTTGACATTGCGGCTCACACGCACAGAATACAAGCGCAAAAAACCGACTCACACATAGCAAGCCGATATAATAATATAGTGAAAAATTTTTATTCGAGTTTGTTCGACGTTCACAATCATAATTTTTGCTGACGGCAAAGCAAAAAATTAAATTATTTATACGCTGGACAAAAGCCAGTTAATTGTTTTAAACGAAACGCAGAATTTTGCATTATAGCTAAAACGTGGTAATTAAAACATTGCATTCAAACATTTCGCAAAAGAATTGTTTTTTTTTTCGTTTTTTTTCCCGTACAATTTTGGTTCTCTCGTTCAGTGATGTGACAGTGTGCTCGACGGCAACAACAACAACAACGAACAGCAAGCAGCACATCAAAGAAAAAGAAAGAAAGAAGAGCAAAAATTGTTTGAAAGCAGCGCATTAAACTAAGCAAAATAGCAGCAAAAAAACCGCAAATTTATAACTTTTGCGTGCGTGTGTGTGTGTGCGCACTTTTTTTTTTTGGTAAGTGTAAGAAGTGGAGAACAAAAACATAAATGTTACAAACCAAACTTGGCCGCAACCTTAAAAATTCTACAGGCCTTTCTTTGTCTGTCTCTGTCGACGTTGTACGTACGTGTCTGCCGCTGTCGCCACCACGCCGCGCATTACTCGTTCTCTTGCTCTTTGTATGCGGTACATTTTTCTTTCGGCAGCCGCTGTACGTATGTGTGTGTGTGTAAAATTGTACATTTCATTTGTTGAAAACAATTGTTTAATTGCGTTATGCAGCGCTCAAATCAAAAATATTAATAATTCTATTGATTTTTCCAACAACATGCGTAACGCGGTTGTGTATGTGTGTGTTTATGTGTGACGCCGTCTATGAGCGTGTCTGGCTGTATGCGTGTGTAGCGGCTTTTGCTTTGCACGTGTATGCGTGCGTGTTTGTGTGTTGTTGTCTCGTCTGACGTTTCTTGTACACCGCGCGTGCTTTGTTAGCTGCCACACAAAAAGAAATCAATAACTTTTAATACAATAAAAACTTAGCACCCCGCGCTGCCACCCCCTTGACGGAATATTGACGCTTTTTGGTTCTATTTTTAAGTCTGCCTATTGGCGTCTTATTTTCAGTAACTCCCCACCCCCCAATGTCCATTTGTGCCTTTTGTCTAATATTCTGCCTCTTGTTCTTTGTTGTTGTCAGGCTTTGTTGCTGCACTCTGGAAATTTCTCAAGTCTCTGCTTCTTCTGCTGCTGCATTATGACGCGGCCAGTGCGCGCGCGCCTGCTCCTCATTGTGTTTAGCGTGCTTGTGTTTGTGTGCGCACTCAGCTGTTTGCTATTTTGCGTGACGCACTGTGCTGCTTGGTGCTTAAGTAAAACAAAAATCCATTCTTATGGTATTTAGATGTGAATCAGCAAGGCACTGACCGACAGTCAAATACTCTGCAGACACTTTTTCCAAAAGTAATTATTAACGCGGGAGCTTGTTTTGAGAAGTTGTAGAAGAGAGCTAGGAAAATCGTGTGAAGTTAGCGTTTCGTTGTTGATTAGACTCAAATGAGACTACTAATGGTAGTATGTATGGCTTCTACTGGATAGTATGAGCTCAAAAATTAAACAAAAGTTTTGTATCTTTAAGTTTCCGATCTCTATAGTTCTCGGCATGGCACTGTATCAATTCTACGACAAAACGGAACAAATCATCTGCAGGAATCCACACCTGTGTATGGTGAATATTGAATACACTTTTGGTCTCTACCTCGTATGGTCTCTGAGATGTAGGTGTTCATTCAAACGATAAAGAATGTGACTCAAAAGCTACCCGAGGAGGTCTTAAAAACTGCCTCGCCTCCTGACTGTTAAGCAATAGAGTAGTTTCAAGCGCCGGTATTTCGAAAGAAAGTTCGATACATTGTACTTATTGATTGATAGTAGCGTTCAATCTAATTCATGATCCATGTACGGAGTAGATCCAGAAACTGTTAATGATTTGTTGTAGATGCACTTGATTCTGAAGATGTACAGGATACAATAACAGGAGATGAGTCAATACGGTACGAAATAGCTTTCACGATCCATAGCACTTATTTTAGTAGCTTCAGTAGTTGTAACATGAAAAGGAATTGCAATATTAAGGGTTATTGTTATTGGAACTAAGTTCCTAAGAGCTCTATTATAGAGCAGAATTGTGGACAAAATTGTCACGCACCGTGAGATATTATAAATTTATTACATTTATAAATAGTATATATATGAATTTTTGCTCGAATATGATCTTAGATGATTTTTGTTCACAAAATTAAAAACCACTTTTCCCAGATGTTCAAGACACCATGTGGTCCATTATTAGCAATAGGCAACTACTTTGGGAGATCCCCGAAACTGCAAAAAGGGTTAATTTTTTTGTTTGGAATATTGATTAAGAAGAAGATGTAGCCGTTTTAAGAAGATGTACGTAAACTAATGTGGAATAAATGTATAAGGACAATAAAAATTGATGAAATTCGAGAGGAATAGTAAGAACTTAAAATATAGGTACAGAAAGGCATTCAAAATATATAAGGAAATGATAAGACAAAATAAATTGGTTTAGTTTCCGTTCGGACCACTGTTTTGCGAAAACTGCAAGAGCTAGGAACCTGGACTTTTCTCAGATGTTGGGTCTTGTAGAATTGTATGATAAAGTACCCTCGTAACCCTCTATTGGGAAACTGATATTCTTTTCGATGTTGACTTGTAGAATTTAGAAGTCGCCTTGTTTGAAGCACTGTTTTTCAAAGACTAAGAGGGTTAGGAATCTGGAATTTTAATTGTTCCAATATCACCTTTGTCTTCTTTTAAAAACTTTATTATTTCGCTTATATCGACTGTAAGATTTTTTTTAATATTTTTGATTGTTTTGAATTTTAATTTGGAACAAATTTTTATAGTAACACTTCTGCTAAGCCTGACAACTTCTTGGGACTGATTTTTTTTACGCTTTAAATTTTGTAAAATTGGGAGAGACATTTACAAAGTGATGTAAATATATTAATAAAAAGTACTAAAAGTTGGTATAACATAAAGTATTCTATTTGAAGATCACGAAAAAACCTATATGATTTTAGCTGGAATGAACAGCAGACTTTAAATTAGAAACTCAAAAGAGATAGCAACTTTTAAGAATTAACTTAAGGAATAAAAAGGTTTTGTAGTAACCAGTGGCGGATCCGTTCGCCCCCAGGAGTTAGAAAAATGGCTTGAAAGCCTATTGCCAGCTCTGATGTATATGAATACACTTCGAATTAAAGAATTGCCCCAAGACTAAATCCTATATACGTACCTGGTAGTAACTAATACAGGGTATACCCTTTCTAAAGAAGAGAACAATAAAACCTTTTTGAAGATTTTAAAGCGTATAAAATATGCAACAAGATCTAAACAGTTCATCAGAAGCTTTTGCGGTCTAACAAATATATTAGATAGCGCCGATTAAAATGTTCCATTGTTATTTCCATATATTAGCTGAAAAACGAGTTTTTGTCAATTCTAACTTAATGCGTTTCTAAGTTAAGGCGGTAGCTATAATGAAAGCAGATATAATGGATATAGTTGTTTAGTATGCTACATTAATTTTGTTGTTTTTAAATAGCTTTCGATAACATTTCTAGATTATTTACTCCATTGTAATCAAAAGAGAGATGTTGTACCAATCTATTACGGAATTCCCATTGATTCTTTAGGAATAAATTAGCATTGCCTTTTGAGCGCTTTCTACAGACATCGTTTAAAAGTTTTAAGCGATTATCTATCGCGCTTCTGGCCATTTTAGTGCAGATATCTTCATTCGCCCTTGTCTATTCTAGATCTGTGCACTTGTTCTATTCTTGATCTGTGCACTTGTTCTATTCTAGATCTGTGCACTTTATGGCATAACACTCCCCTCTATAAGAGACGCATTACCCTGATGCTTTTTAAAGCTAGGCTATATTCTTGGCAATCTCTTTCTTTTTCTTCATTGCGTGAGAGGCAGGAACTGTGTAGGTAGCACATTGGGCTAGGTTAGTTAACACCGGTTGAACCCTAAGGTAGTACATTAATCCTATGAAAAATCCTGTTCTTATCAACTTCGTCGTTCAGCTAGTTGATGATGTTTTCGATAGAATGATATCGCTGGCCATTTTCTTGAAGAATCTCGACGGAGCATACGCTGCTTCTCAGGCTAGGATCTTCGTATGGCTACAGAGCAACCAGCTGCTCATCCAAAGTAACAACCCAACTTTCACGAAAAATCATGTCCGTTGGCTCCTTCAATGCATTAGATGTTCTCAATGACTATTACTCGATTACGTTGACGGATTACTTTGGGCTGAGTAGGGAATTCGGAAGTCGAGACATCACTCGATATACTAAAATAACTCTTGTACAAATCCCTCATCATACCTGTGCTTCTCTTTGGCGATTTTAAGGGATCTCAGGAATCTTTGCTATTCCGATTTTAAGGGATCTCAGAAATCTTTGCTATTTCGATTTTAAGGGATCTCAGGAATCTTTGCTATTTCAAATGTGGATGCAGACTTCTGCATTGGAATGAACCAAGAGTTGTAGAAGCTATACGGCGATACTGACCTAGTCCGGCGCATACAACTACAACATCTGCGCTGGCTAGGTCATGTTGCACAAATGTATAATAAAGCTTCGGACCAAAAGGCATTCGAGCGGAAATCAGAGGAACGCAACGAAGGATCTTTGTAGCCTTGGGATTGCCAATTGGTGCTAGCAAGAACAGAAACCGATGGCGTGGAATAATTTCCGCAGCCTAGACCGATAATAGGTAGTGACCCTGTTTAGCTGGATGTGCGGCATCTAGCGAATCTGTTGGACCACCAGGTCACTGCGTTGCTTTTGGAGTACGGCTGTAGAGGTTCTTGCTGCTGCTCAAAAGTAGCCGATTCTTCTTCTTATGTGGCCATAACAACCCGATTACCGGATTACGGCCTGCCTTAAAACATATCTCCAGGCGCCTCTGCATTGCGCGCGCCTTCTCCAGTTGGTCACACCGAGCGAAGACAGGGCCCCTTCCACTTGGTCTTTCCAACGCAAACACGGTCATCCTCTCCGCCTACGGCCGCTGGCTACCACATCGAACACACGTCTAGCTGGAGCATCTTCGTCCATCCTAACGATATGCTTGAGCCAGCGAAGCCGCTGGATGTTGATATGCTGAGCAACGTCCATGTCGTTGAAGAGCTCATACAGCTCCTGGTGGGTGCGGATGCGGTAGTCATCGCCAACTCGAATAGGACCAAAAATCTTGCGCAGTACTTTCCTCTCGATATCGCATACAAGGCAAAGTCTCTGATTGTGGTCAACACGGCGGCCGCCAGAACGATCCTTGTTCCTTGCTTTATCCAAGTTGACACACAGCCTCCTCGTGGCCCCTTCTGGATAGCAGACTAGCACCCGCCAGCCTGTGAACCAATGTGTGCGGCGCTGTCCAATCCCCTGGACATTAAATCTGGGTTGTGCGCAGGGCTTGGAACCCGCCACGTAAAAATACTTATCCAGTGCAGGCCAAGAAACAAGCCTCGGAAAAGTAGCAGATTACTTCTATAAAAGACCTTCAACTCGAGTGCAATACTTTAACTGAGGTGTTATGGGAGTTAACCACTGGACACCCACGAACTTTTGCGAGAAGAGAGATTAGCCAAAAAGGCGGGGTGTTATTACCGTACTGCCCCTCACCAGCATACCGATTATGACGAAGTAAAATTTTTGGTAATTGGGTTCCAACTCCAATGGGCACACTTGAAGCTTCTTTAGAAATATATACGGACGTTAGATTGTTCCAATAGCCGTATTGTCACACTCTTAACTCGTATCCGTAGACCAGTTTCTAGAATTTCCAGGCTTAGTGGTTTCTGAAACTTTTACTATTTCCTTGACCTCGGCAAAACAATGATGGCTCGAACTTTATTTACTCGTACCAATGCCGTGCCCGTTTGGTCGCCTTTTACGAGAAGCAGTAAACACTGTGGTCGTTTGTATATATGTAAACCGTGAAATACTCGTTATATATACATACTATATGTATATATATATGTTACAAATACATACATATATTTATTTGCAGCAATAAAATGCAAAAGCTAGCAAAAGTTTGCTTTCGTTTCGAAAGTAAAAGTTAAGACAAAGAAGTATATAAAGCACACACACACACACATATATATATATATATATATATACGTGAACACACACACACAGGCACATAGAGCAACAAACGTTTTAGGGTTGACTAACTTTTTAACTTTTAAATGCTTTTGCCAGACTCTAGAAAAAAAAAACACTTGACGTCCTTGAAACTACATTTTGCGGCACAGACAACGCACACAGCTTGACCACAGCTGTACATTATATACTCGTACATACTATATGCATATTTAACACATACCTATATACTCTAAATATAATTATATGCCTTTTGGTTTTTTTTTTGGTATCATTGCAGACAACATTGTAGCCAGCTGAGAGAGCGTTAGAGAGCAAGATGTCCAGCTTACCAAGACGCATTATTAAGGAGACTCAACGTCTGATGCAGGAGCCAGTGCCTGGCATTAATGCCATACCCGATGAGAACAATGCACGGTATTTCCATGTCATTGTCACCGGACCAAATGATTCGCCATTCGAGGGTGGCGTTTTCAAACTAGAACTCTTCTTGCCGGAAGACTATCCCATGTCGGCACCCAAAGTGCGCTTTATCACCAAGATCTATCATCCCAATATTGATCGTTTGGGCCGCATATGCCTTGATGTCTTAAAGGACAAATGGAGTCCAGCCTTACAAATACGCACCATATTGTTGTCCATTCAGGCCTTGCTCAGCGCACCGAATCCCGATGATCCGCTGGCCAACGATGTTGCCGAATTGTGGAAGGTCAACGAGGCTGAGGCCATACGCAATGCACGCGAATGGACTCAGAAATATGCCGTCGAAGACTGAAGTGCTTAGCCCATATGCATCATCTACGCTGGCACCTTGGGATTAAGTGGGTGTGGGTCCAGGTGCGGTGGAGCGGGCTGCTACCGCTGGTACAACGTCATTGGGTTATAAAATTATTAGTACGTGGGGAGAGAGTGTGGAACTGTCGGCGTTCAGATGGTGCATATAAAACGGGTGCACGCGTTTCCGGGGGCTATGGGACGTGCATAACAACAACAACAAACAACAAGAAGAAACAACAAACAACAACAAATAATAACAAACCAACAACTACGTGAAAAAGCTAACACGCTAGTTTAAATCTGAAACACATTTTTTTTTTTAAAAACTTTTTTTTTGTCTTGGGCGGGTTTTTCTAAATATTAGTCGATGCTGTGGCAATTTAATACATTATGTGGGCGACGCTGTATAACAAATTATATATATACAAGATCTGTCCGAAAGCAAAAGGCATCGGGTTTAAGATGATATACAAACATATTTTTTTTTGGCCTAAACTGTTGTGACGTCATCAGTACGTCGTCGCATATAACTCTTGTGCTTGGTCCGTTGCTTTTTCGCACATATCTTGTATATTATGCTTAACACAAACAAACATACATAATTATATATATATATAAATAAATAATAAAAAAGAAAAATATATAAAAGATCCCCAATACTTTTGTATACCGATTGTAAAACGTCGTCAACGTCGCCGTCGTCGTCTCCCACAAAGGCAGCGCCACAGCAAAGGCAACCGCTGCAGCAGCAGTTGCAGCAACAACAACAACAAGCAAAAGATTTGTTGTATCTTTAGCTCTTGGTCCTGTTCCTCCAACCGTGTGCGAGCAAAATCTGTGACCATAACGTGATGCCTCCCAAACTAGCCTACACATAGATACATAAAACTTTAGTCAATCATAAGTATATAGCTGGATATAGGCAAAAATGATCCACATAAGAAGTGTACTATGTATAATATTTGTTGCAGCAACATTGTTGCTAAGTTGTTGCCTTTGTTGTGTTGCTCCAAAAGTTGGGAGCGACTGTGCTTTGGTCTAAAATCGAAACTAAGTTATGTCGAAATATAATGAAAATGTTTTAAAAGCAAGCAAAAGTGTTTTAAATTATCTGGGAGGGGGTGGAGGGTGTGAGTGACTAAGGTGAGTTGCGCTTAAACCACAAATTCCTTGTGAACTTGAAGCTTATACCATGCCAGCGAGCATTCAGTCTCGCGGCACGTCGATAAGACGATTGCTTAAGAGATTTGTGACAATTTTTTATTCTACACATTTTTTTCAGTCAAATTTATAAGTATATACCCTATATCGGGGCATAGAAGACGCCGTAGTCTCACCAAAGCTACCAACAATATGTACAGAAGGACAAAAATGTAATGTTTCGTCGGTATTGAATACTTGGAATTCCGAGATGATAAAAACTAAAGCATCAAAACTTTCGGAATATAAATTTTTTTCAAGTATCTAATTAGATAAAAATAGCTTTATTTGTTTACTCTACAGAGACCCAATTATTTCATACGCGTATATATTTTTTTTTTTTTGTATTTCATCGTTATTAAATTGAACTATAAAGTTTTTGGCCGATATAGAGCAACCAAAAGAGAAAGTGGACCAGGAAAAAACAAAAAGTTTTAGACGGATAATTCGTTTGTTCATGAAGTTATCGTAACCAAATTTGGCACTCGAAAGTCTTTTAAAGTTTCCAAGTACTGTACCAAATTTTATCAATATCGGTTGACTAGATCACATTTTCAGCTATCCATAGGACTGATTCGCCATAAAATCGATTTTTGTACAACATTTTGTATATTTTGATTGTTTCTAAAACTATCGAAACCAAATTTGGCACTCTATTCTTCAAGATTCAAAGCACTGCGTCAAATTTTGTCAAAATCGATTGACTATATCATATAGCTTCCATAGGACCGAAACAAAAAATCGGTTTTTAAACAAAATTTCTTGTTTCGTTTGTTTGTAAAGATAATCAAATCAAATTTGGTATTCATAAGTTTTTAGTTCCTTAGCACTGTACTAAATTTAATCAAAATCGGTTGACTATATCATATAGCTTTCATATGACCGATCTTCCAAAAAATCGATTATTGAACAAAATTTGTTGTCTTTCGTTTCTTTGTGCAGATATTGGAATCAAATTTGATATTTGTAAGTTTTTTATAGTTGGTTGACCATATCATACAGCCCCATAAGAGAAATCTGTCCAAAAAAACGTTTTTTTACACAAAATTCGTTGTGATTCGTTTGTTTGTAATGATATTTAAACCCAATTCGTCAATCAGATATTTTTTAAGGTACCAAAGTACTGTATTAAATTTGATCAAATTCGGTTGACTATATCATATCGCTCACATATGGAACGATAGGTCAAAAACACATTTTTGCTTAAAAATTCTTGTTTTTTGTTTTTTATGAAGGTATCGTAACCTAATTTGACAATCAAATGTCTTTGATATTTTTAAGTAATATTTTTTTATCAAGATAAATAAAAGAAAAATTATTTTTTGAAATAACCATTTTTTTTCTCTGAAAAATATGATCAATTATATTTCAATTAAATTTAAAATAAAATTAATAATTTATTTATTAAAATAAATTATAACATTTTTTAATAATTCCTAATTCTAAACATATATTTTTTAATTCATTTAATTATTTATAAAAATTGATTTTATAGCTTATCCCATAAAATATTAAAATTATAAAATTATTAAATTTTATAAATAATTTAATAAATTTATAATTTCTCAATTAAATTTATTTCTTAAAAAACTAGATACCTTTAAAAACGAATATCATTAATTTTTTTTTAACCCAAATTTTTATTGAAATCCATATTTTATTTTCTATTAAAAATAAACTTTGAAATATTTTGATACACTTAAGAGATTCGACTTGTTGAAGAAAATTCTTAAATAAAATATTCAATACTTAATAACTCGAAAAGTAATCAAAATTTTAAAATAAAAATTAACATGCTTAATATTGGCTAATACCTCTAAAAAGAGAAGTGATCTGCTTTAGTAATTTTGGTGGCTACATAAGTAAAGAAATTGGTAAACTCCAACATCATAAAAATTTTAATCTCGTAATACACTTTTTATTTCTTCCATATATATATTTTTTTTATCATCCATTTTACGAAAAAGTAATAAATATATTTTTTGCTAAATATATATTTATATCAATATGTTATTAAAGGAATGTAATGCGCAGTTTTCTTTTTTTTGTTTGGGTAGTGTAGTCCTTTTTCTTCTCTTTCCAAAACCGAAGGTGCCTTGCTTTTTACGACATTTATCCGTTTACTAGTGAGCCCGGCAGACGTTGTCCTGCCCAAACTTTTTGAATACTCTAAAAGCGAATAAACATCGTAAGATTCTCTAGTTAGCTTATCTGGAAAAATATAAGATTTTTAGATTAGTTTGCAGCTCGATTCAAACTTAAACCATTAACCGAATTCTTTCATGTTCATTGCGATCTTCACGTTCCTGGGCAGTACGATTAGATTGATAACTAATTTGTTTCGTTGTATTTCTTCCAATTGAAATACATCATGCATTGATCGATTAGGAGACGGCATTCCCAATTGTCCTAATGCTTTATTAGCCATCGCCAAGCAAAGATCTTCAATATGAATTAAAGCTTCATTGTAAACTCCCGGCGTAAATTCCATCACTGGCTTACGTTTTGCTTGACGTAATCGAAACAAAATATCTTCTGATAAATAATCTTGGTATTTTATATCAATTCAGGTGGATTATTGGATGGATAACATGTTGCCAAAATAATTGCAAATAGAACTCGTATTTGATATGGGTGAGCAGTAATAGCAGCATCTTCTAAAGTTTGATCCAAGTGCAAACCATTTTCGAACAAATTAGATTTTTGACATGCCTCTCGATACGTTGCACACATTACGTCATTTACTGTTCTCAAAGATTGAAACGATGTTGGACCTCTAGCATTGATTAACAACAATACCAGTTTTGGTATATATGGCAATATATACACAAAAACCGATATTCACAAAAATGCGTATATCTCACAGACCCATATACAAAAACACATCGCAATAGGCTTAAAACCTCCGTATTGAAAACATCTACAAACACGCAAAGAACAGATTTAAATTCATCGACGCGTTCATGAGAACATCCGTAAAACATAAGTTTCTTTTATATAGCAGGGGCTTCGGTTGAACAGCGAAGGATATATCGAAGTACTGAGATCAGTTGTGAAGCCTTGGATAGACCGAGTGACCGCTGGAAGAGAATACGTGTTTCAGCGGGACTCTGCACCAGCTCACAAGTCCAGAAAGACTCAGGCTTGGCTGTACGAGAATATGCATCACCACTGGTCCCCAGATTTGTGGCCACCGTCCAGCCCAGACTGCAATCCTCTCGAAGGCCAAAATCATGGATGTGATGACCAACATGAACAAAATGGAGGTGAAACGGGCCTGTTCTCGATTTCGGTCCAGGCTTGAGCGGGTAGTTGTGGCTGAAGGCGGCTATATTGAATAATTAGGATGTTCCATATATGTACTTACTACTATGTAAAAAGTATTACTTGAATAAATAACATTTAAACATAATTATTGATAATATTTATTTTCATTGAATTTTCCGGATTTACCTCGACGACCCTGTATATAGATCATAGAGGTGTTAACGAAGTAGTTTGTATTGTATTAATCAGAGTTCATATCATACATCAAATTGT
The DNA here is from genome assembly GCA_037043745.1 of Chymomyza amoena. Lineage (NCBI taxonomy): Eukaryota > Metazoa > Arthropoda > Insecta > Diptera > Drosophilidae > Chymomyza > Chymomyza amoena. The sequence goes on from JBAMAX010000517.1 coordinate 164,968, forward strand.
GCTCGACTAGTCGAAATACATTTTAAAAATTTTAGTAAAAATGTATTAATTATTTTTTTCAAGTATAATTTGCATTATGTGCAAAAACTGCTAAATTATAGGCCATACTGCTTCGAGGTCTTTGTTTAAAATGGTGCTCATTCTGGGAATGTATGAAACATCGGAGTTGTACAGCGGAGTTCTTGTTTGCTGACCGTTGCATCCATCTAATTATTCATAATTCCTTGCGTTGTGGTTCTTCAATATTTACGAGTCAAGATAATGAAGCCATTAAATTATCTTGTACTACTTGTGATTGAACTTTTCGGATATTACGTCTTTTGTTAACTAATCTAGGTTCTTGGTTTAAGTCATGCGAATACGTCTTCACGCCAAAACGTAAATATGCATACTTTCTGAGTTATGATGCTGATGAGGATTCGGCACGCAATAATCCCTAATCGATGGCTGAGAATTTGAGATACCCATCACACTTGGCCCACTATGTTGATAATGATGGTGGATTCCCTCGTTGCTGATGATAGACTTAGCGTTGAGCTATTGTATAAAAAAAAATTAGACTACATAGTCAAGTTTTAAAGTATTTTTATAACTTACTTTCTTGCACTGCAGAGTTAAACAAAAAAAAAATATAAAATTTTTTCCCAATAATATATTTTTTGACGGTTAATTTATTAAAAATTTCGATGTGTTCCGAACAAATGCCTAAATTGAATTGAGCTCAAAAGAAATTTTGTATGGGATGTACTTTTTCATAACTTTGAAGTATGAAAAACATTAGTCAAAATATGAAATCCAATTTTGGTGATGATGAAGGTCTGTCAATATAATAATGAAAGAATTAGAAATCTTAACAATAAATGCAATTTATTACTTACAATTTCTTTAAAAATTTGTTGGAATAGAGCTAAAGGTAATGTAAGAATATGTTAAAAGCTTCCTAAGAAATGTTTTTTATGTTACTTACGAAACTGATAACTTGACCAAACGAAAATTTAAGGTTGGAAAAAATGTTCCATATAAAATATGTATGAGTTTCCCACCCAGTCTGGCATCACCTCGCAGTTCTCGACTTGCAGCTCCTCATACTCCTCGCAGTTCTCGACTTGCAGCTCCTCATACTCCTCGCAGTTCTCGACTTGCAGCTCCTCATACTCCTCGCAGTTCTCGACTTGCAGCTCCTCATACTCCTCGCAGTTCTCGACTTGCAGCTCCTCATACTGCTCGCAGTTCTCGTTCTCCTTCTTCTTTTTCTTCTTCTTCTTCTTCTTATGCTTTCGTTTTTTTGGCTTTGGTTCATCTTCTTTGTCATCCAACTCTTCATCGTTCTGCGTGTAGTCTCCACCATCGTCACATTCGACTTGCATCTGCTCAAACTTATAAATTATGGCCTCCATCTCATTTTCAGAGAGTTTTTGATCGTCTTGCACGGGTTTGTTTTTATATTTGGCCTTCCAGCGCTTACGCATTCCCGGTTTTAGATCAACAGCTTTGCGCAAATCTATGGCATATTTAAGGAAAACGTTACTTATGCGATCCATACCATCGCGGCGACTGGGCGAGTTGTTCAACTGCTGCGGTGTAGAAAACCCGCGTGATTTGCGGCGCTCGTAGCTGGAGCTGGACCCAGTTGCGCCTGCGCAGTTTACGTCTTTCGACATTTTGAGCACTCTCACACAAGCTGGGATGACCACTTCCTAATTTAAGATTAATTTATATAAAGTAATTTTATATATGTAGATTAATTTTATAAATACGCACAATTTATTTTTTTTGGCTAAAAAGCTCTTTGAACCTGCACAGCAAAACTTTTCTCGACTTGTGGCTGTAATTTTTTCTTTTCTCACACAAGCTGGGATGACCACTTCCTAATTTAAGATTAATTTATATAAAGTAATTTTATATATAAAGATTAATTTTATAAATACGCACAATTTGATTTTTTTGGCCTAATAGCTCTCTTAAACTGCACAGCAAAACTTTTCTCGACTTGTGACTGTAATTTTCTTGTCTCCGTCTAAATGTCAGTGGTGCAAACGTCTACGGGATAGCAAAAGTCATGGACATTCGATGAGTACATTACACTATTTATCGAGTATATTGAGATTTAGGAAAGTGACAGTCATGGACAGTCTATGAGTACATTACACTTTTGATCGAGTATATTCAGATTCAAGAAAGTGCAAGTCATGGACAATCTATGAGTACATTAAACTTTTTATCGAGAATCAGTATATTCAGATTCAGGAAAGTGCAAGTCATGGACAATATATGAGTTCATTACACTTTTTATCGAGTATATTCATATTCAGGAAAGTTAAAGTCATGGACAATCGATGAGTACATTACACTTTTTATCGAGTATATTCATATTCAGGAAAGTACAGCAAGTCATGGACAATCTATGAGTACATTACACTTTTTATCGAGTATATTCAGATTCAAGAAAGTGCAAGTCATGGACAATCTATGAGTACATTACACTTTTTATCGAGTATATTCAGATTCAGGAAATTGCAAGTCATGGACAATCTATGAGTACATTACACTATTTATCGAGTATATTGAGATTTAGGAAAGTGACAGTCATGGACAGTCTATGAGTACATTACACTTTTGATCGAGTATATTCAGATTCAAGAAAGTGCAAGTCATGGACAATCTATGAGTACATTAAACTTTTTATCGAGTATATTCAGATTCAGGAAAGTGCAAGTCATGGACAATCTATGAGTTCATTACACTTTTTATCGAGTATATTCATATTCAGGAAAGTTAAAGTCATGGACAATCGATGAGTACATTACACTTTTTATCGAGTATATTCATATTCAGGAAAGTGCAAGTCATGGACAATCGATGAGTACATTACACTTCTTATAGAGTATATTCAGATTCAGGAAAGTGCAAGTCATGGACAATCTATGAGTACATTACACTTTTTATCGAGTATATTCAGATTCAGGAAATTGCAAGTCATGGACAATCTATGAGTACATTACACTATTTATCGAGTATATTGAGATTTAGGAAAGTGACAGTCATGGACAGTCTATGAGTACATTACACTTTTGATCGAGTATATTCAGATTCAAGAAAGTGCAAGTCATGGACAATCTATGAGTACATTAAACTTTTTATCGAGTATATTCAGATTCAAGAAAGTGCAAGTCATGGACAATTTATGAGTACATTACACTTCTTATCGAGTATATTCAGATTCAGGAAAGTGCAAGTCATGGACAATCTATGAGTACATTAAACTTTTTATCGAGTATATTCAGATTCAAGAAAGTGCAAGTCATGGACAATCTATGAGTACATTACACTTTTTATCGAGTATATTCAGATTCAAGAAAGTGCAAGTCATGGACAATCTATGAGTACATTACACTTTTTATCGAGTAAATTCAGATTCAGGAAAGTGCAAGTCATGGACAATCTATGAGTACATTACACTTTTTATCGAGTATATTCAGTTTCAGATGTGTTGGTATTACCATTTTCAAGATCTTCGAACTCAGAAACTATTTCATGCTATTTGGAAACAGATTTTATTTAAGTTGGTACATACTTGCTGCACCTTAAATGTTATTGCAGAATACCGATTTTAATTATTTAACTTTGTATCTAAGTATTTATGGCAGTTTACTGGATCTAGCTAGCGTATACCAGATCCAAGTTATAAGTGTTTTTTTTTATATTATGGAGTGTTCCAACTCAGAAAATTCTTTACGCAGTGAGTTGCAAAATCCAGATTTTAATTATTTAACTTGGCAGCTATAAGCTAAACTTTACAAGATCCTGCTAGGGTCTAACACCGCAGAGTTACATAATGTAAGTAGTTTGAGTTTAATAATTGTTCATATCATACATCAAATTGTGCTTGACTAGTTGAAATACATCTTGATTTTATATAATTTTTTAACGTATAATTTGCATTATCTGCAGAAACTACTAAATTTAGGCCGTACTGCTTCGTGATCTTTAGTTTCAAATGGTGCTCATTCTGGGATTGTATGAAGCAGCGGAGCTCTACAGCGGAGTTCTTGTTTGCTGTCTATTACATCTCATCGTTCATAATTACTTGCGTTGTGGCTCTTCACTATTTACGAGTCAAGATAATGAAGCCATTAAATTATCTTGTACTACTTGTGATTGAACTTTTCGTATATAACTTCTTTTGTCAACTAATCTTGGTTCTTGATTCAAGTCATGCGAATACGTCTTCACGCCAAAACGTAAATATGCATACTTCCTGAGTAATGATGGCGATGAGGATTCGACACGCAATAATCCCTAATCGATGGCAGAGAATTTGAGATACCCATCACACTTGGCCCACTATGTTGATAATGATGGTGGATGCCCTCGTTGCTGATCATAGACTGAAGCGTTGTGCTATTGTATAAAATAAAAGATTAGACTACATAGTCAAAGTTTAAAGTATTTTAAGAACTTACCATATTTATGCACTGCAGCGTTAAGCAAAACAAAAAACAATACAATTTTTCCCTAATTATTATTATTTTTTTATTTGACGGTTAATTTATTAAAAATTTCGATGTGTTCCGAACAAGTGCCTAAATTGAAATAAGCTCAGAAGAAATATTGTAAGGGATATACTTTTTCATAAGTTTGAAGTATGAAAAACAAGCCTACTGATGTTCAAAAATCCAATGGTACCTATGGCAACTTAACGAAAAAGCCTACTATGAAGAAATTTTAGACCAAAAAGTTTTCTGCATCTCTGTCCAAGGCAAAACTGAGTTGCAATAGCTCAATGAATACTTATTTTTATACCCTCTACCTAGAGGTTTACAAGATTTGTGCAATATATTTAACAAACAGAAGAAGGCGTGGCAGACCCCAAGTCCTTTATACCAAAAAGCGTATCATATCCTCAGTCATGTACGTCCTTCCGTCTGTATGAACCCTACCTAGATTTCGGAGACTATTTGAGCTAGAGATACGAAACTTTACCACCTGTCGAGCATCCTGAAAAGATGAAGTTTGTTGAATCATCCCCAGTTCCCCATGCAGTAGATTTTCGTTGTTTTATATGCGATGTTTCATGGTGTCAAAAATGAACAAATTTGGACAAAAACAACAAAAGTTACAGCCTTAAATGTACAAATTTCACCTCCCTTGCCAAAAAACTGCGTCAATATTTGACTCTACGTAATTATGGTAACAAGTGACATATAATCACAATTTTTGGTAACTTGATTTATGCAGCTCTAATGAACCAATCCAGATCTAAATTATATCGATATATTTCATGCCTGAAACGAGCTGAAGGGTAGATCCAGAGTACAAAAAACTAATCTAGTTCACTTTACATTTACCTTCAAATTAAACATAACTAAAATAGTTTAGAATTTTTCTCATATTCATCCAAATTTTGTTCGTAAATAACATAAAAAAAAACATTTCTTCGAGAGCTTAAAAAAACCACGCGCAAGCTTTCCTAAGTCGGTATAGATGGGTAGTACCATGATTGGGCAATTAATTTAAGGTTGCGTTAAAATTTTAAAAAGAAATATTAAAATGTTTTTACAATGCAGACAGTTAACATTACCTTTGGGTATATCTGAACAAATTTATAAAGAAATGGTAAGTAATAAATTGCATTTAAAGATAAGATTTGTAATTCTTCTATTATAATATTGACAGATCTTCAGCAGCCACAAAGTTGCATCGTGCATTAGAAAATATTTTACTACTATAGAGGTTCTAAAATGTAAAATCGAAAAACAAACATTTTTAGGCCATACATGCTTTACATTGCCGTTTATCCAGACTATTACATTTGTTTGGTCCAACCCATCTAAATCTACGTAAACATCTGCAGTAATGGACTCTGCAGGTCGATCTATTGTATTGCTGAACATCTGAAGTAAAATATCTACTGGAGCTGGTTCGGCCAATCTTTTCAACATTTCTAGAAGTTATCATGAGACTGATATTCGTTAACATCATTAAAACAAATAAAGGAACTTGAGGAATGCGACATAATAAATTTGCTTTTACTGAAATATATTTTTTGGAGGTACACAAATTTAAATCATAAAGAAATTTGAATATCAATAAACAGGCTTTATTGGATAGAAAATTGTATGGCATTAATGTTTAAATATGATTTCTGCCAGGTAGCCGCCACTGCTGACGCTTAGAAGGCGCAATCTGGAACACCAATTTACACAAATTTTCCGCAGCAGTTGCGGCCGTATTTCGGCAATAACTCTTCGAATGTTTATTATACCCTGAACTAAAAAGTACAAAGGGTTTACTTGATTTGTGCAATGTATGTAACGGACAGAGGAAGGCGTGGCAGACCCCAAGTCCTTTATACCAAAATGCTTATCATAACCTTGGGTAGCTATTGAGCCATGTCCGTCCGAATGAACGCCTAAATCTCGGAGATTAGAAGAGCTTGACACACCAAACTTTACCAACTGGTGCGCATATTTCCTCAGAAGATGAAGTATACTGTTCCCTGATCTCCCGCAGAAGAGGCGTTATGGTTCAACGCATCTGTGTTGCAAAGTTGAACAGAATCGGCAAACAGCAAAAGTTATAGTTAAAAATATACAAATTTCAAGTCCCCTTGCCTATAAACTGCGTCAAATTTGACTCTGCTAATTATGGTTACAAGTGACCTTAAAATTATAGACTTTTGGTAGCTGTATCCGGAGTCCAAAAAACCCCGATCCAATGGTTGTTAGATAATATCCAAATTATCACGCTTTATGGAACTTTTTGGTGGTTATCCATAACCCATGTGTGAAGGGCCTTTTTGACTTGAAATTCAGCTATCCAAATCCATAAAAGAAAATATAGTTATCTCTAGGTTTCTTTGGTAAAATATCGAAGCCATCGATTTTGGCCAACCGCACAAATGCAGAGTATAGCACAGTCGTGCATTATTTCGCCAAATGTAAATTAAGTTCCTAGTTTTAAAGTAGTTCCAAAAGTTTATACGAAATTCGCACCGTGGTTCAATCTATTGTTTTGATACATTTCTAAAACTAGGCATAACCCCCCTCCAAAAAAATAAACAGAATCCGAAACTTCCAATCTAAGCAGCGACTTAGGCTTAACCCTTGATATTGAGGGGTAGCCAAATTTTTAGCCACACCTATGTATATGCCTTGTACCTCTGATTGGTGCCTGTCTCAATCCTCTGCCCCCCCCCGCCCAGCCGCACCAAACCGTTATTGTTGTTTTGCTGTTGCTCGTTGGTGACCAGCCTGGGCAGTCAAATGTCGAACCTAACATTTTTTATTTTACTCTGCTCTTTTGCAGCATGACTTCATTCCTGCCACACTCTCTACCTATGTGCATCATTTTTTTTCCCCATTTTTTTTTGCATTTTTTTGTTGCAAAGTTTCATGCAGCTTTTATCGCATTACACACTACCTGCACCCTGTTCCACCCACACACACACACACAGACCACACAACGCATATGCAAAGTGTTGGGCGCCGGCAGCCCTTGAGGTGAGGATTTTTATCGGCAGATTCATTGTGTTGCTTTGGATAGACAAAGCGTGGAGCAAGGGCGGCTGTGGTGCTGCTGCCAGGCCCATGCCACATGCCACATGGCCGCATTGCCACACTAAGGGGCTCAGCCCGGGCTTGGCCAGCTAGCTATTAATCGTATCAGGTCTACAGCGTAGCGCAGCTTTGTCCGAAAGACAAAGCGCCGCCTGCATGTGTGTGGCACCTGCTGCGGGTTGTGGCTGCAGTTTACCTACTTAGTTCCACGACATGGCCAACAAATGAACCAACAACAACGACGACGACGAACTAACTTTCCACCTCCAACAAGTTGCACAGTTGCTAGACAGCCGGGAGTGTGGGTTTGTGCGTGGGAAACACTGGACGCCATGTGGGAGACATGGACAGTAATATAGTTTTTGTCCAAATATATTTTTAATAATATAAGCGCTGGAATTCGGAAAAATAAACTTTCTGTAATATAGGACATTAAAACAGATTGTTGCCAAGTTAAACTACTATTTTGTCGTGAAAGGTAAGCGATTCGTCGAAGCGACGTTGGTTATATTTAACGTTCTTGGGACATATTTTTTTAAAGAATTGTTGATAAATTTAAATTAAAACAGCTTTTTGGCAAATTTTTTATAAGATTAGCGAAATTTTAAATAACAATGATAACATATTTCAGTTTACATGCTAAAGACTAAATAAAAAATTATTTGAACTTTAAGTTTTTGTCGAAATATATTCTTAAAAATATTAACTTAAATCTCAGCAAGTATCTAAAAATAGACGTACTGTAATATAAAGATATTAAAACACTATTCTTTCCAAGTTAAACAACTATTTTTTCGTACAAGGTTAACGATTCGTCGAAGCGACGTAACTTATATTTAACGTTCCTAAAGCATATTTTTTAAAGAATTGTTGATAAATTTCAATTAAAACATTTTGCTTAATTTTTTATAAATTAGGTAAATTTTTAATAACAATAATAACGTTTTAGTTAACATGCTAAGGACTTATTAAAATTATATAAATAAATATATTTAAATTATTATAATCATATTTTTAATAATATTTTCTTGAATTCGGATGTAGAAAAATAGACGTTCTGTAATATAGCATACTGAAAAATATTCTTTCCAAGTTAAACTACTATATTGTCGTGAAAAGTTAACAATACTAATTTTTTGATAAATTTTAATTAAGCCATCTTTTTGGATAATTATAAATTAGCACAATTTTAAATAACACTCATTACGTATTTCAGTTTACAAGATTAAGACTTACAAAAATTATTTTATCTTTACGTTTTGTTTTTAATGTCTAACAAAACTAATTTGATCTTTAAGTTTTGTTTTTTATGTTAGACCATTTTAGATCGCTATCAAACAGCTTAGGCAGAAAAAATCAGAAGAAACCCCTCTGCGACCCAAATCCATTTTCCTAGCTTCCAAAAATGTCTTATATCGCTTTTTAAGGTGTCAAAAGGCTAATTACTAGTTTACAAATTTAAAAAAAAATTAGTATCCTCAAACGGTTTTAATCATATCCGTAGTAAAATGGCAGAATAAAACCGAAAATGCAGTCCTAAAATTTTGTATATGGAACGGATTTCGGGATATTTGAAAAAAAAAATGTATCTAAATTAAAAAAAAGTGACTTTAGTAAAAAAAGAATATCTCTAGTTATACTAACATGAACGCATTTTGATAACCAATTTATAGATAAGCATAACAATATAATAAATAATACAAGATATAATTACCCATCGTTTATGTTTGAAACACATTTTTGCCAAATATACGATTTGGTCGTTGATTATCCATTCATATGAAATTTTTCATAATTTTCATTCAATTTTTGAGAAAAATTCTATTTTGAAAATTTAAAAAAATTTTCCATATCACACACTAAGTCATATTTAGTGTGGTGGTGTATACTTTTATATAAATATTGTATAACAACCTTTTAAACTTATTGGTTGATTGCCAAGAAAATAAATATTTAAAAAAAAATTTTGCTGTTCATATAGTTTTTTTTATGGCTCGTGAATTTGATCAATCATGAAAAAATTACTGTTTTTTTTATCAAAATCGAGCAAAAAATTTAACATGCAAAAATGTAAATGTAAAATAACTGAAATTTCCCACATCAACAAAAAACTTACGCAAAAGATAACGATGCGTCGTTGCGACGAGCATTTTGCACTTCATAGAATTAAAACAAACTGATTGTGTAAAATAGCGACCATGGGAGAGAGGATAAGAAAATAAAACGTCTACGCATATTTTTATTTCTGGGCTTAATAATACTTTATTAAAAGTGGCATAAAAATCTCTAAGCTGGTTTGAAAAAAGCTTAAAAATTATTATCATTATTTTACTTTCCATGTTCTTTGCCTATTATATTTATTTAAAAAAAATATATAAAATAAGCATTGAGCATAATTAGTGTGGTCAGCTCAATTTTCAGCGAAATAGGAACGTTTTCTGAAAAAAGTACTAAAATTCGTTTCACTTTGAGTTAAAGGGCCATTTTTTAGAAGAAAAAACCTTTATTATTAAATTTAAATTTGTTAAACGATTAGAGTGTTGTAGATAATTTGAATCTATTTTTCTGTAGCTTTTTGTTTAAAATCGTATTTATCTCACGATGCTATTGGATGCTCTTTAAAAAAATTTTAAAATTCAACGCATTCTTACTACTTAAATTTGGGCCATCCGGATATATGTAGTCAGCCGGGACACTAGGAAGTTGCTTCTAGAACCGAGCTATGTTCCGGTTTTTTTCCAAGCCAGTTGGTCACTTTAAGCTTAATGCAGCTTATAAACATTTGTGCTATTCAATAAAAAATTATACAAAAAAAATATATAAAAAATTCATATTTTTATTTATAAGTATGGTATGAATTATATTCGTACGTCCAAAGTTTCCATACCGAAATGATAGGCAATTGGGGAGAACCAATTAAATTTGTGAAGTTTTGAGTTTCCTCTGCTTAAATTCGAATAAAAATATATGATCATGATATAAGCCCATAAAAACTTAAGATTCAAAACTCAAGTTATCCCATAACTAATATGAAACAGAATTAGTGATCTAAAAAAAAAAAGAACGAGTTTTCTGTGCCAAAAATTTTCAAAATTTTGTAAAATATTTTTTTAAATGATACTGTCCCTACTGGAAACCCCTAACAAAAAAATAAAAATGACTACATAATAAAAAATTGATATTAATGGAATCTCTTATGTAGTCAGAAATAAATTCAAACGCTACGTGCCGAAATAATAGAAGCTTTGGAAGCCCCATTTTTATCGAAAAAAACTTTGCGTTGAGCTAAATCTAAAAATTATAAAACGTGCTTACCTTAATTTTTAATTTGTACTTTATAGCAGAAAGCAAATCCATTGTTTGTAACGATATGATAGGCAATTCCTAAAATAATAAAATTATGGTATTATGATTTTAGAAAATTTACTTATTGTCGAATTAATTTAGATTGTAAATAAAATATGAAAAAAATAAGTAGAAAATTATAAAATATTTCATAAGTACAATGTTTGCCGTTTAGAATTTTACCTTCTAAGTTATATCTTATGTGCGGCGATTAATTCATTGTTCTCAATATAACCCTATTGTATTGGCCAATAAAAAAATATATTATTATATTATATATTAAAAAAACCGTTCCATAAAATTAAAATCAATTCAAAACGTAAATAGGTAATCAATATCATTCTTATCCAAGAAATGTATGAATTATTGCAACAAAAATGTAGTTTTTAATTTAACATTTTTTTTAAGAAGTTTATTTTTTTTAGATAGTAGTTTTTAATTACTATTACTCACACTAGATACAACATTTATTTTTTGAAACACTGGATGGGTACTCAAATAAAAAAAAAATTATAATTATTATTTTTTTATATGCTTAATTAACATTATTAGGTATTTATGCACGTTTATTATACTTACTATTATAAGTAGATGTCAATATCACTTTACTTCAAAAAATGTATGAATTGAAAAATACATAAAATTTTGTTTTTAGTTTTTTTATTCTCTTATTAATTTTTTTTGAAGACGCTTATTTATTTTAGACAGTATTTTATGAATTACTTTTATGTTAATAAATTATTATTTTATGTTTTCTTAGATAGTTATTTTTAATTACTATTATACATACCAGATAAAAAAATTATTTATTGAGGTACTGGATGGGTACTCAAATTAATAAAATAAAAGTAGTATTTTTAAATGTTTTTTTATTTTAAAAAGTAATTCTTAATTAATATTATACACACTAGTTTCAACATTTATTTTTTGCGAGCACTGAATGGGTAGTCAAAGTTAAAAAAAAATAGTTTGTTTTAGATGCTTCTTTATTTTCGACAGTAATTTTGATTTACTTTTGTAAATATAAGTCAATATCCATTCTACGTTCAAAAAATTAATGAGAAAGTTTATTTTTTATAAATGTATATTTATTATTTATTTTAGAAAGTATTTTTGAATAAACACACTAGTTAAAAAAATTTATTTATTGAGACTCTGAATGGGTACTTAAATTAAAAAAAATAATATTTAGTTTCTTTAAATGTTTTTAATTTTAAACAGTAATTCTTATTTACTATTATACAAAGTAAATACAAAATTCATTTTTTCAAGCACTGACTCCGATGGGTAGTCAAACTTTTTTATATGATATGAAATTAACATTTTTTAAATTAACAATATAATAAAACTATATTGACGATACACAAAGTTTAAGAAAAATGTGTTTTGCTATTTTTATTGCAATGATATTGCGATGAATGATCTCCAAGGTTAAATCTTTAATGGGTTTAAAAAATTATTTCTCTATCTAGAAACAAATTCTTAATCTTCTTAATCAATGACAAGGCATTTCCAAAGAGCTGCTTCATTGTTGCTTCACTTTATTAGGCAGGCAGTTCTGCATTTGTGCATCGTTGTAAGCAGTGGCGGATGTACGAGTGAGGGCTTTCCGGGTCCAGACCTCCCACGATGCATGGCGAAAATGGGTTGAAAGTCTTTTGCGAGCTTTGACTATATAGTATATACAGTTTGAAGTGTAGAGCCCTACCCAAAGACCAAATCCTAGATCCGCACCTTGTAGTATGGGTTGCTCACAACGTTACTCAGGCACTTTGGCATTTCTGCCTTTGAAAGTAAATAGGCAAATGAATATTTAAAGAAAAATACAGCTATTCAGAGCGCTTAAGACAAGCAACAGTATTTTTTTTTGGTTTGGCAAGCCAGAGATTTTATAGCACATCCTGGCTCGAGCTGTGCGTTTATAAGAACTTGAGCAAAACAATCTGTTTGTAGCTCATAAATAACAAGAATAGCTCAAGTTCCGTACTGAACCTAAAGTATACAATACAATACAATAAAACATACATAACGATATCGATAACTTTTTAATACTAGAGCACTATGAAATCAGTTTTATTTTACTCGATATCGAATTACTCTGGTAGCTTAGTTACGGCTGATCCTTCTTTATTTGTGTGATTTATCGCCTTGGAAACATGTTATATTTAACTTTTATTTTATAAAATATTATTTAGTAAATGTAACTTATTGTCTAAAGATAGATTATAAATAAATGGATAATATGAAAAAATAGATCTTCTCTACTATGCGACAGTCAACAAGTTTCAAAATATCTTTCTAGTTTACTTTGGCTGAAATGTTACATATTTCTTCTGAGATGACTTTTGAACCGATAAGATTTTGCATAATCGTGAGCAATTTTAAGTTTTTTTTGGGACAGTCACAAAGTCAAGACTTTAGCATCCTCTCTTGGGGGGAATGTGAGGAAATGAATAACAAAGACGGATTAGAAATGCAATAGAGCAGAAGCCCATTGACTAACTGACTTCAGGAAAACCTTGAGAAATAAGAGCTCAAGCAAAGGACGCAGCTGCATAGAAAAAATTATTACTATGGTTGGTCATAGAAATGCTCAGCTCAGCTACAACTGTTCCAGATAATTGAGTTTGTTTCGACAATTAAACTATCCGATAAGTTTCAAGTCTAATCTTTGAATAGTTATCTGAGTTGTTTGTTCAAGTTATGATTACCAAAAAGCTGGAATTCCTTTTTTTTTTTTTTTGGTATTAAAAACTGTTGGTATGACTGAAGCTGAGAAATTCTACAAATATGTAAACAACTCAAATCTTTACATAACAGACACACATATATACACAAAAATTTTTTGTGTATTTTTTTGTAATATAAACTGTTGTCTGTATGCACATACACATACATAGTTTGTATGTATATATGTACGTATTTGAAGCTATGGCACAGCAGCCATTTTGCCCAAATAGCACAAAATGCCCAACGGTTGCATTTCGTCCTTAGTCCTTGCCTCGTTTGGTCCGTCGTTCGCACAAAACCGAAATAAATAATTGATGAAACAGCAAAGCGCACGTAGGGATTTTGAGCCGTACTCGTCGTCGTCGTACTCCTCGCCCTCCTACTGCCCCTTCCGCTCAAGCCCAATCCTTAAACCGTAGACCTACCCAGCCGTACCCCCCGCCGGCTTGGTTTTTGGGTTCTGTTTGGTCTGCGTATGTTGTGTGGAGTGTACCGAGGCCCCGAGACGCAATACGTTGCCACATGCGACGCTAAGTACATAGTACTACACACATGCAGCACTATGCACATATGTACATATAGTAGTATATATATATATATGTATGTATATATATATATATATATTCCTGTACGTGCGCACTTATCGATTTTCTGCTTCAAAAACGTAAAACGAAATGCGCCCAAAGCGATGGGCTGGTAACTGGCGACTGCCATAATGTCAGTCGGTTGGTCCTTTGGTCGTTTGGTCTCCTGGTCGCTCTTTCGGTCGGCTCACCTAAAACCCACACACACTCACACACACACACTTTGCCATAACATCCTTTTGGGTGCATGTCCGAGTGTGGGTGCACCAAGTGTGGGGCAGGAGTAGGGTGCTCCATGTCAGTCGTCGTTTACTAGGTGCTGCGTTACGAATAGGCGTGTTTCGTAGGCGGTCGGTTGGTCCGTCGATTTGGCTTTGCTGCAGTGTTGCGCCACTTACCCCCCCGACGGCTGGTTGTCCTTGTGCCACTGTGCCTCGTCGAGTGCTTTTATTAGTGGCAACCAACGCACAGGCATCAGCAGTGCCAATAACAACAACAACAACTGGAGCCACAACAACGTCCAAGCTACACACACACACACACACACACACACACGCAGACAAACAAAAATGTTGATGGCCAGCAAAAACTTTTATTTCAACCAATTTTTCTGCTGTGGCACACGAACGCGTGTGGCACGTAGGTTATGTTGCTCCCATTGCGTCTTGTTTATGGGGTTTAATTTATGAAAATATCCTAGACGCGATTTCGGTCATAATCTAACCATAGGTTCATAATAAAAAATTAAAGCATTTCATATTTCAGCTATTGATGGGGCGCTATTAAATGCAGCTCTTATAAATATGGCAACCATTACCGTGGTACAAAAGTTATTTGAAATTGCAAACTTTATTTTGTGGTAAACCTATTAACGCTGCTGCAAGGACATTTAAGTTGTCAACGAAAAAATTTTAGACCATATATATGTTTTAAAAATTGTTATACGCAACATCGCCTGAATATTAAAATTTAAATTAAATCAAAAAAATATTTAAAAAGTGAAATTATATTTATTTTCTAATTTATAAAATAAAAAACCCAAAGACAGACTATTTAAGGCTCATTAGCTTTGTACAAATTTTTAACTAGCGTTTATTATATTAAGTTTAAAATATAAAGCTAATAAAATTATATAGTTAGTTTAAAATATATAGATAAACAAAAATTTTTTTTTAAAACATTAAATAAAATTTAATCAAAAATTTGTATTGTATTTTCGCTTTTTTTGAACTAATCTTTATTTTATTGATTATTATTCAAGATTTTTATTTAAAAATAATTGGAATTTTAATTAAAAAATGTAGTTAAAATTTGTTTTTTAACTAATTAAAAATTTAAAGCAGCCAGCTGGATGAAACAATTTTTTTTTAAACTAACGATGCATAATCAACAGGTCTACAAATATCAGGGGTCATGTGAGTTGTTGGAAAGCGTAAGAACTTATTTCAAAGTAATGTGGTCCTAGACTTTTTATATAATAGCATAAATTATGATATTGATTATTTTATAACTAAAGTAAAATTTAATTTTTTTAAGTCTAAGTTGTCGATAGAACTTTTAAAGAAAATGGTTTAACTTATTATTATTTTATAACTAAAAAAAATTATGAAGAAACTTTAATCTTAATATTGAAAATATGAAATTTTATTTATAACTAAAAACAAAGACGAAAATATAATTTTTAATAAAAAATATAACTTTTTTTATACCTTAAAAAATGGGTATGAAATAGTAGCTTATAATAAACAAGATACTGAAATTTTATTTGATCTTAAAAAAATATAAATTTTTATTCTATCTTCAAAATATATGAAATATTTTTTGTATAATAAAATAGTATTCATTTTATTTTAAAATAAAAAATAAAAAAAATTGGATTTTATAATAAGAAAAAGTACATTTTATTTTATATTCAAACAAATAAAATATGAAACTTCATTTTATAATAAAAAAATATGAAATTTTATTTTATTTTAAAAACAAATACGAAATTATAAGTTATAATAAAAAATATAAACATAAAAATAGGTAAAATAAGCTTTAAAAAAATATAATATTAATTTTATTTTAAAATAAAAAAAATGGATTTTATAATAAGAAAAAGCTACATTTTATTTTATATTAAAACAAGTAAAATATGAAACTTTATTTTATAATAAAAAAATATGAAATTTTAATAAAAACAAATACGAAATTATAAGCTATAATAAAAAATATAAATATAAAAATAGGTAAAATAAGCTTTAAAAAAATATAAAATTTTATTTGATCTTAAAAAAATATAAAATTTTATTCTATCTTCAAAATATATGAGATATTTGTTGTATAATAAAATAATATTAATTTTATTTTAAAATAAAAAAAAATGGATTTATAATAAGAAAAAATTACATTTTATTTTATATTAAAACAAATAAAATGTATAATAAAAAAATAAAAATTTTATTTAATAATAAAAACAAATACGAAATTATAAATTATAGTAAAAAATATAAATATAAAAATAGGTAAAATAAGCTTTAAAAAATTATAAAATTTTATTCTATCTTCAAAATATATGAGATATTTTTTGAATAATAAAATAATATTAATTTTATTTTATCTTAAAACAAATACGATAATAAAATAAAAAAATTGATATTTTATTTTATTATAAAAAATGAAATATTATTTAAAAAAAAGTTTTAATTTATTAAACAAAAATTAAATTTTGTAGTATATGTACTAACATATCTTAAGTCCATTCAATTTTTGTCATATATCTTAAAAAATTTGTTTTCATTTATAAAAATATTAAACAATTTAAAATTTTCCTTATATTAAAAAAATATGAAATTATATTACATTTATCTTCTTATTTTTTTTTAAATATCTTCCAGATATTTATACATTATCAGCATTGTAACACGTCTATATACCTAATTATACCCTGTACCGTATGGTACCAAGGGTATATTAAGTTTGTGCAAGCCGAAAATGTATGTAACATATAGAAGGAGACGTCGGAGACACCCCAAAGTTACCTAAAATATGATCAGGGTGAATAGAGAAGTCGATATACCCATGTCCGTCTGTCCGTCCGTGTGAACGCCTAGATCTCAGAGATGGTAAGAGCTAGAATTACCAAACTTTCACATTAGATCCCATATTATTCCATAGGAGGCAAGTTTATTTTATTTTTTGGATATCGGGGATAAATGACAAAAAAAAAAGCGTTTTAGATGAATAATTCGTTTGTTTATGAAGATATCGTAACCAAATTTGGTATTCGAAAGTTTTTTTATAGTTCCCAATCACTGTACCAAATTTGATCGAAATCGTTTGACTAGATCATATAGCTCCCATAGGACCAATCGGTCCAAAAACACGTTTTTTATACAAAATTCGATGTGTTTTGTTTGTTTGTAAAGATATTTGAAATAAATTTGGCATTCAGATCTTTTTAAGGTATTTAAGCACTGTGTCAAATTTTATTGAAATCGGTTGACTATATCATATGCTCCCATAGGAACGATCGGTCAAAAAAATGTTTGCTTAAAAATTCTTCTGTTTTTGGTTTTTTGTGAAGAAATCGGACTTTATTTAAGGCTAGTGGTACAGGGTATCCTAAAGTAGTCCGCGCCCGACTTTACGTCCGCCATTTTTTTTTAAATGGTATAAAATTGAATCAAATAGATTTGAAAACAATTGTATTAAAATTTTTTTTTTTTAATTAATATTTCAAACTAGAATTTAGGGAATCTAGACTGCATCTATGTATAGGGTTTTCCCAAAAGTTGGCAAAATGGGTTGTAAGTCTTTTGCGAGCTCTAATATATACACTTCGAAGTAAAGAACTCGCTCAAGATCAAATCCTGGATCCACACCAGGTATCCAGTATTCTATGGATACGTTGAAGTTTATTTATTTTTAATATATTTTTGAAGTTATCTGCTTTGGATAATTTGTTTTGTGGTAGAGTTTTTATAGGGATATAGTTTTTATCTTTTCTAAGTGAACGGATGGCTTTGTAGTGTGGATCGAAATTGTTGAATGGCGGAACTTGTATGCAAAATAAACATGATCCGAGAAAATTTAAATACGTGATAGTGTTAAGTTTGATGTATGCGTAGATCTAATATTTTTCAAGATCTAGATGCTTATACAGATAAAAGTATAATATGATACGGATTGGTATATCTCAAGGTATGTATAACTTGATTCTTTGGCATGAAATATAATCGAATGTTTTTGATTTTTAAAAAATTTTTACGTTTTATGAGGAATTATTTAGATATTGATATTTATTTTAATAAAAAAAATCATTGTTAGCTGTTAAAGATTTGTATATCCTCTACCTAAGGTTAGGGTCGTTGGTCTGTATGTTCGTTTGTCTGAACGCCTAGATCTTGGAGTCTATAAGAGCTAAGATAACCAATGTTAAGCTTTTAGACTCTTCTTTCCTTCTGCACGCTGCAAATAATTTCAAAGCGCTAAACTGAGAAAAAAACAAGAAATTCGCGCTCAAAAACGTGTATTTTTTAAAAGAAGAAGTTCGTCAGGAACAACTTTTCTAATCAGATAGAAATATTGAAAATCTTAATTTAATAGTGCTTAGAAAACAAAAACTATTTGAAATTAAAAGAAAAAGGGATAAAAAAAACTTTTCTTCTTTCTAAAGATAGTTTCCTTTCTTTTTATAGTGTATTCTTTCGATTTTGAACCATTCGTGCATATTTCTATAGCCCAAAAGATTTATCTATAGCTAGATGTTTTCGCCGCATTATATCTAAAATTGCAAAGTTCTAGGTCATGGTTTTCATGTGTAAAAGGTGTCACATAAAAACTATGTTTCTAAATATCTAAAATGATATACAATAGATAAATATTGACTTTGATTGCGGTCAACATCACCCAGCGATCCCCAGCACCCAGGCCTAACTATCCAATATTTTGCAAGTTTCTGGCGCATAAACCACTGACAAGTGTTTGTTGCATGTGACGTAGATAGACCTAAGTTCGTTGCTGCACGAACTCTGCGCTGTCCTCTACGTACGAAAAAAAAAACGGAGGCAGAAACAAAACGCATCACCCAGGGTAAATGCACGCCCAATCCCGCAAAACTTCAGACCAGCCACTCCAAAAAGTATGACGACGATGATGATGATGATGACGACGATGACGATGACACCGACACCCTCACGGCTGGGGCAGCGCCATTTTACGATATGCGCCATGTCCATGTTGGCCATGTCTATATGTATTGCATTGGGTTGTTGCTGTTGTTCTTGCAAGGTGCGTGGCGGGGTCTCGGTCTGGGTCTGGGGTTTTGCGAATTTATCGCAGGGGGTTGTTGCAAGGGTGCGCTGAGCTGCTACAATTCTACAGTTGATTGCGAGCGCAAATTTCCGACCTATCGCATGCAGTAAGCTCGTTGCGTTTTTGTTGTTGCTGCTGCTGTTGCATGCGTGTATGTCACAAATACACACAAGGATACACTCACACACACATACACACACTCAGCTGCTACGTGTATGGTATTTTGTGTGAATTTCTGTATTGCCTTGGCGTTTCATCGTTTTTGCGATATCAATTAAGGATATAGTCGTGTGTTTTGTGTTTTCGTGCGGTAGGCAGACGCAGACCGTCCAGCCTTGTGCCACGCCTCATAGACACAAGGACTTATAGATACCCATACACACACACACATCACATACATATGTAATAGTACGATTGCATTTGGGCAGCCAGTGAGCCAAAACATCAGGCTCTGGCTACGGCTCTTGCTCTGCTGCTGGTGCTGCTCATCATCCTGGCCATCATCCATTCACGTTCAATTCCTTCTACTGTTCTGTTTTTTGGGTGCAACCGAATGGACGCAGGGATGGACACGACGAGTTGGCTGTCTCAATACTCACACAGTCCTGCCTGCCACTGTGCCCCACAAAAGCACTACAGTTGCATGTGCGTGTGCGTCATCTATACACACACACACACTCACAAATTGCATATGTGTGAGCCTTAATGGAAATTGGTTTTATGCATGTTGGCTTTTGTTTATTTTTACAATTTTGATGATGTTTTGTGAATGCGACTGGCAGTCAAGCTGACGGAACCCCAGTTAAGTGGACGCCACGGGTAGGGGCAGACAGTTTTGGGGCATGTTTACTATGACTATGGCCTGTGCCTCGGCCTCTGCCTGGGTCTGGTTTTGGTCTGTTCTGGTCTGGGCAATGCCGTCTCTCTAGGCTGGTTGGTTGGCTGGCTGGTTAACTCTGGAACTGTGGGCTGTTTGGTTGGCTAGTTGGGTGTTGACTGTACTTCCGGCATTGCATCGATGGCGACTGCGTTCTGTATGTTTGTTTGTTCGACAATTCTCTACTCTCTCTCTCTTTCTCTCGCTTGCTGTCTTTCGCTTTCTCTTCGCCGGCTTTTTCATTTGTTTTGTATTTTGCAATTTGAACTCACAATATATACTACATATATACTAATGCGTGAGTGTGTGTGTGTGTGTATATTAGGCAACTCGCTTTTTCGATTAGCTTTTAAACAAAATGGCCGCATATGCGCCTAGAAATCAAGCACTTGAGAGAATGGGAGAGCTCAAGCGATAACCCTTAGGGAGGCGAAGTAAACTGACAGCTAAACATTGTAGGTATCGATAATTTATTATATCCTGTAAGGAAGATACAAAGGTATTTCAAGGAAGCAGACGTAGCAGAATCCATATAGCATAAATACCTCTTCTTGATCGGAATGAAAAACTAAGAGGATACAATTTTTTTTTTGTCTGTCCGGATCTCATAGACAATGAGAGCTAGAGAGTCTAAATTGAATCGGAGCATGCGAATTATCTCTAGGGGGCTATCGATTTATATCGAAATTGTCTAAGCCCATTTATCCGTAGATGCTAAATAGGTATAACCCCTGAAAACTTCAAAAGTTATAGGCAGGGCAGTGGAAAGAAAATCTGGGCCAGGGAGTCTATTTTACCGGTCGCTTTTTTACACCTGCACTTTCACGACTGTACGACAAAAAGTTTATCGGGCTCTTGAAAAAATCGGGCCCGGCTGAAACGCCGCCCTTTCTCCACCTCTCTTGTCGGGCCTGGTTATAGGTAAGGTTTGTAAATATATCTTCCACCTTCTAGTCCCACACAACATTATTTCACTACTTACTCTGAAAACTTTGCATATACATTTCTTCTTTCATTGCCCATCTGGGGACTGGAACTTTGGTAGTTATAAAAATGATTGAACTTGGGACACTTTGAGAAGAAGATGCAGGCACAACATTAGCATTTCAAAATTAATTAAAATTAAGATGATTGCAAAGTATAATAAAATCGGAATGTCTCCAAATTAATGCTCTACATGTGTCTAAAGAGTATAAATGTGTGAAACAAGTTGGAGGCGAAGCCCCCTAGTTTAAAGTAGTCTTTCATAAATACATCATTTATATTGTTGATTTTTTAGCTCCCATTTATTTCTTTTAGCTTTGCTTAAGTCCTACATTACAAAGATGGTCAAAACCAACAATTACTTACTGAGTTCGATTGTCCCATCTTCAGAAAATTCTGGATAATGTTTAACCCAAAATATCTGTAGTCCAAGAGGGACCAGCATGTTAATAGGTGTAGTTACGGGTCACTGCGTCATAGGCCTAATTGTCGAGAGGACGACTTTTGAGATGAGGTTGAGATATACTGACACTTTATTGCACCAGTAACTGGGAAAATCTTTCTTTAAAGATGGGAACTGTCAAGCAAATCTGAAGATAAAGAAGCTGGCCTTTTTTGTTGAATCCTCAAAATGGTTCACATGAAATAAAGGCGACCGATAGCTATACTACTATAGTAATCCTAGTACTTCCAGCACCTCATAACCCTTACTTAGTTTTCATGTAATTCTCGGTAATACCGGTCTGTGCCAAGCAGCTTTACTAATCTAATCTTACTTTGAGATTCTTCTTTAGCTACTGTTTTTAAGAAACAATCAAAAGTCATACAAAAGAATTAAGCGAAAAATTCGGTATCTTTTCGAAAAAATTATATTATAATTGGAGCCCTTAAATGTTTTTTATGATTATAACGATACCAAAGAACATATTATGTAAAACCCCCATACAAAATTGAATAGTTGATTCCGATATTTTTGGGAGCAGCTGTGGATAATTCTCAATCAATTTTTAATTGAGATTAAGATTAAATTGAGGAAATCGCAATCTGCGCTTTAAATATTGTTATTGGAAATCTCAGATGATCACAAAAACCATAATTCTAACAGGAACTAATGTACATTTATTTTGTTTATAAAGATACTGAATACGAATTTGGCATTGGAAAGCCTCTTGGAGCTTATCAGCAATATATCAAATTGGATCAGAATCGGTTGACTTTATCAGATAGTCCCGAATCTGTTTTCTTTTGTGTGTTTGTAAAGATATAGTAACCAAATTTCTTTACCAAAGTCATAAGTGCCAGACTTTAACATACGCCAGCTTTTATGCCGACATTTTTAAAAATAAATGATTATGCGTTCAAGTGTTTTACAACACTGGCCATAGTCAAAACTTATACAAACTTAAAATATATTTTACCCGTTTATAAACCAAATACCAAGAAACTTTCTTAAAGACTTAAAGTGAGGAAAACCAAGCAGCAGAGCAGAGCAGAGCAACCAAGTTAACTTGGTTATAACACAGAAAATCAGGCAACGTCATTAATCAAAGGTCAAATGCAGCACGTCGCACCCAATTCCAGTTCCAGTCCAGTGCTTACCTAAAAAAACTCCCCGAATGAACGAAGTCGCACTCTTCGTCTTCGTCTTCATCTTCGTCAGCTTGTTTTTTCTTTTGCCATATCGCGCACTTTCACATTCGGTCTTGCTTGTCCTCGTCCTCGTCGTCGTTATCTGCTCCCTCGTGCCTATCCATAAGAGATGCCGCATGCCGCAGACTGGCAACAGTCGATGTGCCCACAATTAGTGGCATTTCACGCCCAAGAAAGTGCTGGCTGATGGTGCTGCTGCTCCTGGTTACCTCCGACTGCAGCTTCTTGAGCGCTTTGTGCGGCGGCATCTTTTGGTGGCACTCAAACAATCCACCCACCCGGCAAGTTGCAAGCTCCCATTGTTGTTGCCTCTTGGCTGCCTGCTGACGTCGCTGTCGTCGTCGTCTTCGGCGTCTTGGACCATCAATAATAACGCAATGTGGCAGCCAAGCGACAAGCGAAAAGAAATCCCCAAGCAAACTGCCAGAATTAGTTGCGAAAATTTATTTATGACTCTTTGTATGTATTTTTGGCCATTGTTTTTTTTTTGGGAGCGCTTTTTTAGGGATTTGGGCTTGGTCTCCAGAAGTAGCGCCACAATTGTTGAAATAGTTCCTTTTACGGTTTCTCACCTGGTGGCGCGCCTAGTCCTGCTCATCGATCTCAGCTGATTTATTGGATACATTAACGCCAACTATTATAATTGGACAAATGCATGCGTGTGCTGAAAGGAGCTGTAGATATATTTGGAATCACATCTGCTCTGTAAGGACGTAGTATGTAGCCATAGTGTGACTATGTCCAAGTTGTATTTGGGTCATTGTGATGCTTTGGGTGGCAACACAAAACATAATTGGAAAAGACTCGAGTTATGGTGGCTCAGGAAAGATGTGAGTAGCATTGGAAGGGAAAATTCGAACATAAGCAGGAGAAAACCTCCCAACATACACAATACTTGCAAAGTGTGACACTCTAGTGAGAAGAAGGATATCCACGACCCTGGAGCTTGTTGGGGAGCTTTTGGTATTTTCTTTTTGTTTTATTCCTTTCATGGATTCCTGACAAAGAGATACGTCACTGCGACTAAAGATCTTTATTACCGCATCCATATGTTAATGCTTATATAGCAGTAGGTCTTTCCTTTATACTGCTCTAAGCTGGAATGGTCTGTTCCATGTGACATACTCTGTCCCACACCGGTGCTGGAGAGTCACAGAAAATGTGTCTTGTCTTCGGCGTCCAGGAGTTTTATGTCCGCTCTGCCAAGGCCTATGTCACGCGTTTCAATCCTCTCCTAAGGGTCCAGGTAGCCAAGATAGCATGACTTTGTCAAGGGAAGACAAGAGTTGGGGGTAATAATGATATTCTTTAACCATCCTGGAAGAGATGCTCCATGATGATAGTGCCCTCTTAGCAACTTGGTTATTTGAATAAATAAAAGTGTTAGCTCTTATAGTTCCCTTGTGAAGGATACCGTGAGCGCAGATTTCTATGGCATGAATCTCAATGGATACCCAATACAATAGAGATGTTAGCGACTCCAACACCTATAGCCTGTTTAATTTTGGACCCAACCGTTCACCATTTTTGCCACCGGAGGTTGGCATAGGTGCTGTTTTCAAACCAAGTCTCCCTAGTTGGGGGAAAAAAAGAGAGAGAAAAAACTCTAGGGTTACAAGGGAGCAAAATAGACCCCAATCTCGCAATAGAGTTCGGTGTAAGTGGGTGGTCGAGGCCCTAGGCTCCACTGGGAGTCTAGGATAGCAGAAGGAGAAGAACACAATAGACCCCAAGGACCGTAGTGCAGTATTTCCGTTAATATTAATTATTAACTTTGCATCATGAGCATTATGGAGTTTGCTTTACTTGCTCCTCATTACTTAATAGGTAGGAGTTAAGAATGATGTATCCGATAAGATTCAATTCCTATGGGACTACCCCAGAGGAATGCTTTTTTTCCAGACTGGAATCCGCAGTTTTTAAGTCACATATGCTGACGTTATGGCCATCCTATCTGCAGATTATAGTTTTCAAGGAACTTCTGACGCTCTTTTGGCTGTGCTTAAGATGTGAACTTCCACCATTGACTGCAGCATTAAGAAGTTGCAGGAGTAGTGAGGATGCCAAATTCAGATGGGAAACAGACATCTTCTCTTTTTTTTTGTCTAATCCGTAAAATGTATTACAATTCGAAACCGAGCACTGCCAACATATACTTAGTTCTACCGCTTAACTCATTAACAAAAGTTTTTGGTTTTGAAACGCTTGAGAAACTTAAATTCCTAGACATATTCAAGTTTTTGAGTAGTTTTTTGTTTTTTTTAGTTACAGGTAATGCTGGAAAACTGCATCAGGCACGCCATGCAGATGGGAAAGTGCGAAAGTTGGGCCGTCATAAGACGCCGTAACCAACAAAAGGCAGTCATTTAAGTCACTCACCTGGATAGTCAATGGGCGGCTCTAGTCAGTTGGGTAGCCAGTCAGTCAGTGAGTGAGTCCGTCCGTCCGTCTGTCAGTCCTTTAGTCAGTCTCTCTATAGGCAGCACACAATTAAAATTAATTACAACTAATTACAAGGTAATATGCTAATCAGCTGCACCAACTGCAGCGGCTGTCATGCCACGCACTTGGCAACAAAACCCAAAGAGGTAAAAGGCAAAGATTTCAAAAAGATTTGCAGGTGCACTCCCGGTTTGCATGTCAGTTCCAAAAATGCCCAGACCGAGGCGGGGACTTGAGGAACTGGCTGCCTCTATACGAGATAAGGAAAACTTAATGAGTGTTTCGCTTAGCAAAGCAAACACGAAACAAATATGACTGAAATTAAAGTCATCATACAAAGGAAATGCCGCTAAATATATCGAAATCGATAACTGAATTTGGTTATAGCTTAGAATATCGATAAATCCTGATTAAATTTTTGTATAGGGATCTTATTGCTAGAAAATTTTTTATTTTGCAAAAGGTTAATTTTATTGTTTCTTATTAGCTTTAATTATTATTGAAATTTTATAAATTTCTGAAAATAATTAAAAGATCTACAATGTTCATTTTTTATATTTAAAATATTAAAAAATATATTCCAATTTTGATGAATGTTCGTAAAATAAAAAAACAATATTTTTTTTATTAAAAAAACTAAACCGATTTGATTCATTTTGATATCATTTCACCCATATATATTTTTTCATCGTTATATTTTTCCTAAAAATTATTTTTTTTAATTCCAAGTTTAAATAAGGGTAGTTATGCCCTTTAAATAAATAAATAATTATTTACACAATATGCCTTTGGGGTCAAAAATCGTTTTTTCCTTTTTATCTTCGTTACTGACCGTGCTCCTGAAACGAATCCGAATATTTTATTCCGAAGAAAATAGGTTTGACCAAATAAAATTATAAAAGTTAAATATAATTTAATAGTTCAGTCCCTATTAGGATTGAATTTCTAGGAATGACTAAGGACATTTAAGAGGTGATATCACGAGCTGCTCAACAGTTTTTGAGAGCCATAAGCTGTTCTTGGAATATCGGAAGTCAGCGCGTCGGCCACCCGTTGACTGGATGGAAATGTGATCAAAGTGAAGGCGCTTCTAGACTCTGATTGATTCTTGGAAGCTTCAATATGGCAACGCGACGTGCCCAGCCGCTTTATTAGGACAGTTTCTAACCAAGCAATACTGTCCCAACCCCCTGCAGTCAAGATTTGGCATCGGCGCGCTTCAAGCGAAAGTTTGCACTTCTGTAGAAACCTGGAACCTCTGAAGACAGGCCAGAACTAGTACCGCCGGACTTCTTCCTCTTTCTTTAGCTAAAACGGACTTCAGCGAAAACCGACACAGATCAGGAAAAGACGTACAAGGGGCTGTGACGCCAACTCAGAAGACAAGCCAAAACTCGCGAAGACGGACTTTTCCCCTTTTCGTAGCTGAAGCAGGAACTCAAGGAAAACCGATGCAGATCCGTAGAAGACATCCGCATCTATAAAGCCACTCCAAAACTGGCACTGCCGTACTTTTTGTCATTCTTCTGGTGTAGCGTGCCTTTAAGAGAAACCGATGCAGCTGCTTAGAATACAAAAAGAGGGCGTGATGGCTAATCTGAAGCAGATCCCCGAAAAAGTGTTCCAGAAAAAGCCGGAATCGGAAGTGGGAATCGGAGCACAAGCACACTCCAAAGCTCTACCTGCCCTATTTCTTCCCTTTCCACGGATAAAGCGAGACTACAAGAGAAACCGATAAAGCTTCATAGAAGTAAACACACTGCCGTGATGGCTGCACTTAAGGATATTTCCGAAAAAGTGTTCCAGAAGAAGTGAAAGTCGGAGCACGAGGCCGCTATTTGTAAAAATTAAATCAAAACTGTTATCCTTTTATCGTATCCTGTCAGATAACGACAATATAGAAAAAATTAAGCAAACTGGTTAGCCGCGACAAAATAAGGGATCTCGTATGCTTGGTTGTTCTAGCTCGTGCCATCTCTGAGATGAAAGCGTGCACAAGGACGTTCGAGAGAAGATGTCTGCATCGATCACGCTGATTTCAGGTAATATTTGGAAGCCACTGCCGGCTCTCCAAATCTAAGTTTAGCCTTTATGCCTAGAGGTACGGCATTATAAAAGGATTGGTTTTGGAAATTCATTGAAAAGTATAATCGAGTTCACGCTAATCATCTTTATGAAATCGTAGCTGTCAACGATTCTGGGTTGTGAGCATTTGGGCCTGAATCATGGTGGATAAAAACAGTCGCTTATGCAAGTACTATCTCAGGTGGATTATCTTTCAACACGAGAATACCAGCTTTTATACATAGACTTAAGAAATAGAAGGATTTTTGAATAATATACACCTCGAATTCATGAGTCATCCTTAATATCCGATTATAAACATATCAAATATGTATATGCATACGGTAGCTATCCTATAAAATGAAAAATGATTGGACAGTGTGTAGGCAACTAAAGAAGAAATCGACCCAAGTTGAGAAGGTTGGATGGAGACGACCAAGATGCAGAGAACTTATTACTGAGATGTTGGAGAACACAAGCCCGAGATCGCGATCAATGGAGGCGCGAACTACATTAGGCAAAGATCCGACCGAGTTGTCTCACCAATGATGATGATGAAAATATTTATATGAACCTGGTCAAACTATTCCTCAGCCTGCCCTCGCTTAGCACTAGATCTTTTAAGTTCTTAAATATTATTGCTTTTTCGACTTCAGTTACTCTTTATTGTATCTAATTGGTGTGTTGTCAGCTTATGCATGAGTAAGTTCTAGTACACCTTAACTTTAACGCCCAGCCTCTGGCTTTCGTTACCCATCCGCCATCCACCATCAACCCCTCTGTTCCTCCCTCCACATATTTGTGGCTTGTTCTGTAGGCGCCTTACAAAACGCTTACATTGGCAAACATGCAATATCATTTGCATCATACATAGTTATACATTATCATTTATTTCTCAGTGTGTGTGTGTATCTGTGAGTGGCTTCATGTTGCGGGTGCAACTGTGTGTGTGTATCTGTGTGTTTATTTGCATTTTTAAGACGCCCTCGAAAACGAAACGTAACGAAAGTCATTCATTTCTTTGAGGGGAACTTTTCGAGGAGTTACTTACAATTGAATACAATTGTTGTGCCAACATTAACAGCCATATGAACAACATTTAATTGTTGAAAGAATTGAATTGCAAACGTTCCTCCATACTCCCCTCGCACAATACTTATACACGCCTTCTTAACCCCCTTGAGTAAGTCGAACAAATTTTTGAATTTTTTGCAGTTTTTCTGTTTTACAACATTTAAAAGTCCATTTTCGTTCTAAATCATTTGCATTTTGTAACCCTCCAAGTTCCAGTTCAAGCGTATGCTTAAAGATAATAAGAAGATGATGATGTTTAGACTTTGGTCAGGGGAAGATTATAAAACATATCGTAGGGTATTAAAAACTAAAACGATTAGAAATGCTAGAAATTAGGTTGGGTTAAGTTAGGTTGCATACCCAGAGACCATGAGGTCCATTGGGTTGCCTAACTAAGGTAGATAGTCCTTCAACAGAAGGGGAAGAAAGGGAGGGATTTTGGAGGAGGATCAAAAACTCTCTCATGGTGCAGAACCATTTTAAGGGTTCGACGAAAGCAGCCAGATCCGCCATGGGCATAAAAGCTAGACTACCCAGATCCTTAAAGAATGGTTTACCCAGAAACTCAGTTCGTCTTCTAAGAAACGCCGGGCAGTCGCATAGCAGGTATTGGATGCTTTCTGTCTCTTCCTCATCTCCGCAACTGAGGCAGAAATCGTGATGGGGAACGTGGTTATGATTAAGACTGGTAATACCACAAGTAACCTAGAGCTGCGACTTATCCAGATGCAACTAAAGTTTCTCTAAACATCTCGGACGTCAGTAGATTAAGGCTGCTTTCATCTAAACCGGGAAACTTGACGTTTCATATTTATAGACAATAATACAAAATTGAGTTTCAGGCCCATTCTTATGCACAAAAAAGGCCGACTTTAAAGTTGGATACGATCGAAGTACTGTACAAAAACACATGTAAGTAAATAAAGCGACTCCGTTCCTATTAGGTACAGTGCTTAGATACTCAAAAAATACTAATCCGAAAGATTGGTTGCTTTGTCTCTTATCATTTCTGAGATATAGACGTTCATACGTCCGTCTTGTCAGACGAACATTTTTATACCCTGTACCGTATGGTACCAAGGGTATATTAAGTTTGGGCAAGCCGAAAATGTATGTAACATATAGAAGGAGACGTCGGAGACACCCCAAGGTACCTAAAATATGATCAGGGTGAATAGAGAAGTCGATATACCCATGTCCGTCTGTCTGTGTGAACGCCTAGATCTCAGCTAGAGTTACCAAACTTTCACATTAGATCCCATATAATTCCATAGGAGGCAAGTTTATTTTATTTTTTTGATATCGGGGATAAATTATATTGCTCCCATGGGGGTGTTTGAGACGACCTCGACAAAAAAAAGCGTTTTAGATGAATAATTCGTTTGTTTATGAAGATATCTAAACCAAATTTGGTATTCGAAAGTTTTTTATAGTTCCCAATCACTGTACCAAATTTGATCGAAATCGGTTGACTATATCATATAGCTCCCATAGGACAGATCGGCCAAAATAACTTTTTTAAAGAAAATTTCGCTATATTTCGTTTTTTAATAAAGATATCGTAACCAGGTTTGGCATTTGGAAATTTTTTAGACCACTTAAGCAATGTGCCAAATTTGAACAAAATCGGTTAACTATATCATATAGCTCCCATAGGTCCGATCTTCCAAAAATCGATTTTTTAACAAAATTTGTTGTGTTTCGTTTGTTTGTTAAGATATTGGGACCAAATTTGACATTCGTTAGTATTTTATAGTTCCTAAGCACTGTACTAAATTTAATCCAAATCGTTTGACTAGATCATATAGCTCCCATAGGACCAATCGGTCCAAAAACACGTTTTTTATACAAAATTCGATGTGTTTTGTTTGTTTCTAAAGATATTTGAAATAAATTTGGCATTCATATCTTTTTTTATGGTATTTAAGCACTGTGTCAAATTTTATTGAAATCGCTTGACTATATCATATAGCTCCCATAGGAACGATCGGTCAAAAAAAATTTTGCTTAAAAATTCTTCTGTTTTTGGTTTTTTGTGAAGAAATCGGACTTTATTACAAGCTAGTGGTACAGGGTATCCTAAAGTCGTCCGCGCCCGACTTTACGTCCGCCATTTTTTTATATACTTCAGTAGTCACTCTTCAAATAACTTCGGTCGCTCTCTGATACATTTTCGATTTAATACAACCTTTGTAACTTTATAACATGATAAAAAAATATTATTCCATAAGTCAAGCTTAAAAAATTTAATTCCGAAATTAATCCAGCGCAGCCGGTAGGACTCGAACCTACGCTCCCAGAGGGAATCTGATTTCGAGTCAGACGCCTTAACCACTCGGCCACGACTGCTCATATAAAAGGCAAGTGATAAGTGCTTACTAGTTCTAAAAATAGAACGTCGCCAATTTATATCAGTTCTAATGACGTCATCATGCTACTATTTATAGCACAGATAGCGCTCAGGCTTATCTCAGTGGATCCAAAACTGTAAGACAATATGCCACAAAGTTGAACTTATTAATTCGTTTATTCTTAAGAATATATTATTATGTACCTATATAATAGTAAATATTTAAGCACATAGTTTTGGCTATGTATAAAATTATTTACGGCTTATTGTGTTAGGTCATGATTATTTTATGAACTTGACAAGTCAACAGCCAACGTTGGCGTTGGCGTCGCTGCAATGAACTTTGCGTTAATACAAGACACTAATGAAAGTATGCAAGAAGCCGACTATGAGATGCCCTAAAGTTAAGCAGTAATAAAGTTGTACAACAATTTGAGGAGTAGTTTTGTGAATATTTTTAAAGTTTTTTAACTATTGTTACGCATGAAATTTGGAAATGAAAAAAAAAATGTATTATGTACTGTAAATAATTTTTAAGCAATATTATATTCTAGATGTGGCAGTACGAAAGGTCTCAGTGCCAAAAACAGCTAAAAGGTTAGCTGAATTTGTAGAGTAAAGTTATAGAGACGAAGGTTCGATACCCAGACAAGGTAAAGAATTATATTTTTTTTATTTTCTTTTTAAATTTAATTGTCATTTTTATTTAATTATTCAGCGATTTTAAAATAAAACATATTATTCAGTTTTTTTTAATTAAAAATATTTTATTTTTTAGATAGTCCAATAAAATGTATTATTTTTACTATCCAAAAAAATAATATATTTGGAGCAGTACTTTCCTTCGAAGAATTATTGCGAATGGTAGATTTTTGTTTAATTTTTGTGTACATTGTAACCCGATACATTTTGTATAAAAATTACATATTTTAAATGTTCATATTTTTATATTAACCAACAAAATAAATCAGTTTTTTTATCATGCAACTTTTGTCAGCTATAAAATAAATTTTTTAATCAAATTTATTATAATTTTTTAGCATCTTTTGAAAAAAAAATTACAATTTTTTAAGAAAACATTAATAGATTTTGTTTTAATTTTTTAAATAGTATTCCACCAAACCGATTTGATTCATATTATCACACAAATAAAGAACGTATGAAAACAGGTATTTATAAAAAAATGTCTGGTTGATGAAAGGAACATTTAAGTATTAAGTAAGAATAGGGAATTATATATATTTTTTTCTAAAGAAAATTTGTTGGTTAAAACAAAGTTAAATATTTTTTTTTCTCAAATCATTGTTTCAAAAGAAGTTTAGTCAAAAATAAAAAAAATAAAAAATAAACATTTTTTAAACTTTCGGCTTAGTTCAAGCCTAAAAACTTAAATTTTTTTTTTTTTAATTAAATAGAATAGATAAGAAAACAAATGCCTTAAAATACCATTAAATCCCAAAGAAAAATATCTATTAAAATCGTTTATATATTAAAGGATATTCTAAATTCAGGCATCGCCAAATTTTTAACTCTACTTTATCAACTAGAAACTGACTTTTTAAATACACAAGTTATTGGTAAAAATTTTTTGAGTCGAAGTTACAAGCATAAAAAATAAAGTAATACTATAATCGGCACACCTCTGTTTTTTTATTGTTTTAAATATTGCCCGGTTTTTCCCAGCGTTGTGATTTATTATTTGTAATCAAAATACTCTTAAATACTATACTACATTATACGAGGGTGGATTGATAAGTTTCCGGCCTGACCAAGAGATAGCGCCACTAGGCCTACCTTGAGGTGGCATTCTATAGTACCATCCTTAGATAGCTTGTAGCTATAGTTTCAGCCCGATCGCCATGTTAGTATAGATTTGAGAGCACACTGAACAAGACGCCTCTTTGTTTTTCTTGAAAATGGAAAAAAAAATTGATTCGAAAAAACATTTCTACCGCCAATTTGACGTTGTATAAGCGTAATCCAAGCGAATTTTTGCGTTGATTCATAACCGTTGACGAAACTTGGGTCCACCACTACACTACTGAAACCAAAGAGCAGTCTAAACAGTGGATTGGACCAGGGGAACCAACTCCAAAGAAGGCAATAACAATTTTTTCAGCGAACAAGGCTATGGCTACTGTTTTTTGGGATGCAAGAGGTATTATATACATTGATTACCTTGAAAAGGGTAAAACTATCACTGGTCAATACTACGCAGACTTATTGCAACGTTTGAGCCACGAGGTGAAAATTAAACGACCTCATCTGGCGAAGAAAAGAATCGTGTTTCATCACGATAACGCACCAGCGCACAAGTCAATCGTTGCGATGGCTAAAATCAACGATCTGAAGTTTGAATTGATGCCGCACCTTCCCTACTCTCCAGACCTAGCCCCGAGTGACTATTATCTGTTTCCTAACCTCAAAAAATGGCTTGGCGGTAAGAGATTTGCGGACAATGAAGAAGTAATCGAAGCTGTAAATGGGTATTTTGAGGAGCTTGACGAATCAGTCTATAGAGATGGCATTACTAGACTAGAACACCGCTATGAGAAATGTATCAGCCTTGGAGGAGATTATGTTGAGAAATAAAAAAAAAATTCTTAAAAACGTTGTTTTTCTTGGTCAGGCCGGAAACTTTTCAATCCACCCTCGTATATTATACCTTCTTAAAAAAATTTCGCTTTTAGGAAGCCCTTCATTGTGAATTCTTTCTAAAAACACTCAATTCTGATTTTTCACGGTTAAGAAACCATTTTATTTTTATGATAACTATGTTTTTTCATAATGTCAATCAATTTCGACGTTTTAAAAAGCTATTTGATTGGAATTGTAAAGAAAAATATTTTTATTGTGCGAATATTTTAGCAATTCTTTTTTTGCTACTTTTTATTTAGAAGATCAGCTTATAATTAAAATTATAAGATACCTATATCTTTGCTAATTAATTTCCATGCAGCTTAAGGATTTACTTTGTCTTTTTTTAAAAGATTTTTGCTTAAACGTATCCAAACGCTAAAAACAGAATCGAATGTGTTCCCAAATTAACAATTTATTTCACAAAAATAAACGCTTTATATAAGAATTTAACTCTCAATAATACAAAAATTGCTCTTGTCTTAAAGCCAGTACGCAGCATAAAAAAACAAAGATTAACGTAAGATGGCGCATTAGCGGCTCACAATACAAATAATAAAATCTTAGCTATAAATATTTGGAGACATTTTTGTGCCTTACGTCATCTATTTTGCTACCGGAATCAAACTGCTGACCAATTAACTATTTGTTTTTGATGCTAAAAATATGCGCTTGTTACTGCTAGCGCCATCTAGCGTAACTAGCCCAAAATAAAGAGCAGCACTGTTTGCTTACCAAAGCTGTGTACTTGGCGCTACAAATTTTGATGAGTACTGTCTAAGACTTTTTTCTCAGTGTACTAATACTGCGTATTGCAAGCACTTGATGTAAGCTAACATGCTCAAATTAAAGTGTATACCAAAACACAACAAAAACCTAAAAGTAAAAATATAAATAAAATAAAGTTGAGTGGCGCCCACGCAGCCGTAAGGCGGCTATTGCCATGCCCCCCACCGCCCACCACCCCCAACGATTTCGCTTCGACTTGTTTTTTTTGGGGTCTTTGGAGGCTCTTGGGGAAGACAGAGAATGGCTCAAGTGTTTTACTTTTGGCTGCTTAAATAATATGTATTTTTACATATGTATGTGTACACACTCATACATATATTTAATGCCATGTGTGTGTGTAATTTTTTTTTTTCGGCTGGATCGATATCTTTCGTCTGCGGCAAACGCATTGGATTGTTGCTTTGTTTGGTACAGTTGATGTTTTGGTAGTTTCCCAAAAGTTTTATATAAGTCCGAAATGATTGATACCCTGCAGATAGGACATTTAAGCGATCGCTGCGATTTGGAATTTTCTTTTTAAGTGTGTACATATAAAAGTAATAAAGGAATAGGCAGTGTATTTTTTTGAATTTTGGATTATCTATCAATAGTTGAGATAGGATTTTTTTAACAGTAATTGTATAAAATATTTAAAAACGGTTAATAAAAATATTCGATTTAAAAAAAATTTATTTTTTTTAATCTTTTAGGTTTTGATTACTTACTGAATATTTTGATAGAATCTGCAAAATATTGAAGAAATGTAAAAAAAAATTATTTTTTAAATTCGATTTCACATTTTGGTAGAATTTTTAAAATATTTAAGAAACGTATAACCTTGAGCTTAAAAAAATACTCAAAATGTTTTTTTTTTAACTTTTAGTTTCGATTCGACTGAATATGTTGGTACAATCTGGTAGGATATTTAAACCAATTTTTTAAGTCAAAAATTTTATGTTCTAATCTTTAAGGTTATGTCGGAGTCCTCAAGTACAAGGTTTTTGTAGACCTCTGGGTCAGAAAATTTTTTTATCAAGTTTTTTTTATGTTTTATTTTTAGATGCAAAATTAAAGGTTGTTCAAGCGAAAATATTCAAAAATTAATGTTTATTTTATAATTTTTAATGTTGCGAACTTTGAAAAAAAAAATTAAAACTTACTTAATAAGATAGTTTTGTAACTACAAAAAATGATTTGAGCTTTTGTTATATCATAATATAAAAAATGAGGTTATAATATTTTTATGGTTTTGTTGGGCTAAAATTTTTTTGAATTTAAGCAATTCTAATAAAACAACAGATTCTTTTATTTAAGATTAGCTATAATTTTAAGTGAAAAAATTAAAAGTGGTTCTCAGCGAAAAAATTCAATAAATAGTTCTTATTTCATATTTTTGAAGTGTTGCGAACCCTAGAAAAAAATGTTAAAAATTTAAAAAGATATTTTTTTAAC
The DNA here is from genome assembly GCA_037043745.1 of Chymomyza amoena. Taxonomy (NCBI): domain Eukaryota; kingdom Metazoa; phylum Arthropoda; class Insecta; order Diptera; family Drosophilidae; genus Chymomyza; species Chymomyza amoena. The sequence continues at coordinate 200,782 of JBAMAX010000517.1, forward strand.
TAAAAGAATTATTCGCACTTTTTTTATATCATGATATATATGTTTTTTTTTTAACTTGGGCTATAAATGTTTAATGGTTTGCTTAGGTAACCTTGGTTTTAATAATGTCTTCTCGACGAGTTTTTTTATTTTCTAGCAATTTCAGAATTTTCGGGTTAAAAATTAAAAGCGTTCCGAAATAATCTTGTTTCATCGAGCGCCAGATTTGCCTTGGGCTAAAAATAAATAATCTGCTAAAAGGAATATCTAGAAGAATATCTTACATATAATTCTTTATGCTCTTCTACTCCTTTTATATATAGAGCAACTCCAAGCCGACTTTATTAGTCTTACACATACTTCTTCATATGATTCAAACTCTTGTCTAAGTAGAGCATCTCCATGACGACTTTATTAATCTTTCTTCTTTTTCGAAGAGTGCTGACTACAGGAATATGTTTAAGAAAAGCTTCATACTTTTTTATATGATTCAAACTCTTTTATATGTAGAGCATCTCCAAATCGACTTGATTAATGTTTCTTTTTTTTTCGAGTAGCGTTGAGTACAGAAATATTTGGAAGACAATCTTCATACTTCTTTATATGGTTCAAACTCTTTTCTATGTAGAGCATCTCCAAGTCGACTTCATTCTTCTTTCATTATTTTCCATGGAGTCCTGACCGCAGGAATATTTTGAAGAAAATCTTCATACTTCTTTTTATGCTTCAAGCATTTTTCTATGTAGAGCATCTCCAAGTCGACTTCCATAAACCATCTTCTTCTTCGAGTAGCGCTGACTGCGTCATACTGGACAAAGTTGTCTACGGTCTGTCTGTTCCTTTATGTGTCGAAATGGCGGCGTAAGTCTACAAACAGCCCAAAACCACCAATTTCCAGGACTCCCAGAATGCACACACACACACACACAAAGTTACGCACATTGAAATCATTTACCTTTTTGCTGGTTGACAAGAAAACAAAAATAAAAAAAAAACAGCAAGGAGTTCGTTGAACCTTTTTCAACCTTTTGGAAACTCGTATATATATATATACTATATATGTAACTGTTTTGTTTTTGTTTTATTTTTATATTTTTGGTTGAATCTGTTGCCGCCTGGCAGGACACGAAAATACCCCAAAGAGGACACAACATATCCCATATGGAAACGCTTGCCAGACTGTACATGGTATATACCATGAGTACATGTGTGTGATTCTGCGTGTTTGTGCGTGTTTATGGCATGTCCTGTGCCTTTGAGTTTTGCTTATCATTGCGGTTTATTTGTCTGCTTTGTTGGCGACGCTTTTTGCAATGCCTGTCAAACAGTTGCAACCAGAAATAAGCCAAAAAAAAAAACTGGTGCTTAAAAACCAGAAATTAGTTGGAATTATTTTAATTTTAGTAAAATATTAAGCTTGAAGCAGAAAATTGCCCTATTGGTGACTTAGTTAAAAAGTTTAACGCTTTTCCAAAAGTCTCGAAGACTTCAAAGAAGCGTCAGATTACGTAAAGACTTTCCTAAAAATCTTGAAGACTTCAAAGCAATGTCAGATGACGTAAGTACTCTCCTAAAAATCTAGAAGACTCCAAAAAAGTATCAGATGTTGTAAAAATTTAAAGTTAGAGCTAACGGCTAATAAAAAAAGCTGACAGTGCTGGAATTTAGCTTATTCCTTTTTTTCATCTCACAGCTGTACCTTCATCTGTCTCGACCTTGGGGCACTCACTACACTGTAGTGTATTTTGTTTAGAAAAAATATATAAATCTGATATTCATCTGGGGCAGTCAGTTCCCCATCTGCGTGAGGCGAAAAAATAGAAAACATTCGTCATTCCGTAAAACTTCTGTGTAAGAAGATTCAACATTTATAAGCTTGAAATATGTAGAAATATTTATTTATCAAATACTATAAGTCCTTATTTAATATTTTTGTATAATACATTATGGGAAGATATGCAGCATAAATACTTTTAGTATGGAAACCTTAACTTGATAGAGTCTTATTTGTTCTTAATTCACTTGATGAAACCTAAAATTGACTTAGTAGAAATTTAAAAGTTCATGCAAAGAGAACTGTAGTTCAAGTTCGAAATTGAGGGATCAAATAGATGTGAAACCTGACAAGAACATCGGCAATGAACGTCGATATGACTAGTCTATTGGAAAAATTTAAAATCTTCGTAAAAGAAAGTACGGCAATTTTAAGTCATTAATATTTTTTTTCTTAGAAGCCGTTTTTGAGACTTTTCGAAAAACTTGTTTTTAGGCTCTTTTTTCAGGTATTCGCCAATATTTCGTGAAATTTATATCGAAATGAAAGGCAACTACGAATCGATTTTAGTGTTTTTATTACAGTAATATACGACTATATCCAGATTAAGCAAAAAATTATTGAAGTAACAAGCAATCAAAGTAAAAAATAAACGTTTTCGGCAATTTTTCAAAATTACAAATTTTTGTGTTTCTCGACCCAAAATTTACCTACAAAACACTTTTTTACGAAGGTTCACTCGATGATCCTTAAATTTGTAAGCTAGTCTAATCTGCCGTTAAGCTGCTACAGGAGACGGTTGAGAACTTAATAAAAAATTTAGCTCTTGCTTAATTTTTATACCCTGTTTACCAAACGGTACAAGGGTATATTAAATTTGTGCAAGCCGAAAATGTATGTAACATATAGAAGGAGTCGTCGGAGACACCCCAAAGTTACCTAAAATATGATCAGGGTGACTGGAGAAGTCGATATACCCATGTCCGTCTGTCGGTCCGTCCGTCCGTCCGTTTGAACGCCTAGATCTCAGAGATGGTAAGAGCTAGAGTAACCAAACATTCACAATAGATCCCATATTATTCCATACGAGACAAGTTTATTTTAGTTTTTTGATAGCGGGGATAAATTATATAGCTCCGATGGGGGTGTTTAAGATGAATAATTCGTTTGTTTATGAAGATATCGTAACCAAGTTTGACATTTGAAAAGTATCTGTTTTATAGTTCCCAGTTTATAGCAATGCACCAAATTTGATTGCAAGCAACTGGATGCATTATATTATATAGCGTCCCAATAGTGACCGATCGGCCAAAATAACTTTTTAATACAAAATATCGCTATATTAATAAATTTTTAAATAAAGATATCGTAACCAGATCTTGACGGTCAGTAAGTTTCATTAAGGACTGTAGGCACTGTACTAAATTTTACATTATAAATCGGTTTGACTATATCATGAAGCTCCCATAGGGCCCGATCTTCTCTAGCCCATATTCGATTTTTGAAATGTAAAATTGTTTGGATGATTTGGCGTTTGCTTGTGAAGATATTGCAACCAATTATTGGCACTTGCAAGTTCTTTATCTAGTGTTATCTCGAAGCATTGTACCAAATTTTATCAAAATCGGTTGCCATGTATCATATACATAGCTTCCATAGGAGGAATTAGGTATAGAAAAGGTGGCGCTGTATTACATAGCAAGGTTTTCTCGTTGTAACATCCAGAACTATAATCAAGCTTCAGCTATACGTCGTCTGGCTCAACGTGGCGGAGTTAAGCGTATTTCGGGGCTGATCTATGGCGAAACTTGTAGCGTTATGAAGTTTTTCTTGGAAATCGTCATTACTGTACTTACACGCAAGACTCTCACTGCTATGGAGATTGTCTATGCCTTGAAACGCCAGGGCCACACTCTTTACGGCTACGGCAGTTAAGTTCCGATATAGTTCTTGCGCCATCTCTCAATTAAACGTAGTTTATAATACTCAAATTTAACAACTGACAAAAGTAAATTTATATATTCCATAATTACAAGCATTTGACATATTCAATATTCAAACTATAACACTTTGTAACCTATAATTTGTGTGTAAAAAAGCAGAGCCTCCCTACTAGTTCAAATTTTATGTGCGAATTTAATTTTATTTTACAACGGTGCTCATTGCAATTTCTCAATGCAAAAAAATATCCCTGAAATTATTTATGCAATACCTGTGAGAAAAGTATGTATATAGGACCTATATTAAAGGATCACCTTTGTATATTTTTCCTCTTTCCACACTAGCACTTTTCTACAGGAGTAAAACTTATAATAAATAAAAATGTATTGGTTACTTACTTGCAAAATTGTTGAGACTCCATAAAAGCCAAAATAGTGTTTATACCAAATAAATGTCTTAACAATTTGCACATGTTACATATTATATAACAATATTCGACTTTTAAAAAACACAACACTTGCTGCACTCAGAATTAAATTAATAACCAAATTACGCACTTTTTGTAAATTTGAAACACACAAAAAAAATAAAATAAATAAAAAAAACACTTGCTTTTTTAAGCCTTATGCGCTGCGTGCAGGTCTTACAGACTCTGCATTATATATAATTTAATAAAAACACTTAACAATTTTAAATCGCAATTGATTTAATAAACATTTCTAGCATTTTTTCATAACTTTCAACACGAAAACGCGCGCATTTTGTTTTTTTTTTTTGAGACTTCTGCGGACCACGCACACACACAAATATGTTAATTTTACATAGCTTTTTTACCACTTAAACTTTATTTTGCCGTTAATATGCACTTTATTTTATAAGAATAATTATATAAACAAAAGCAATGCAACTTCAGTTTTTTATAAAAATTATTATTTAATTGTTTCTTTTGATTACAGAGCAAATTAATAAATTGCACTGCTTGCACTCACATGAAAATACGTTGAATTAAAACACAAAGAAGCAAGACAAGCTACTTTATATTTGTCAAAAACGCAACTAATAAGCCGCGCTGCTTACACTAATAGAAAAATAAGATCAAAAAGAAACCAAAGAACGCAATCTTTGCTCTATACACGCATACGCACACATACATTTGCACTTTTTACTCTCATTGCACAAAAAAAAAACAAAAATTAACTTATTTTTGCGCGCACTCTCTCACACTCGCACCCACGAACAGTAACCGCGCTGCTAATTCCATTTATATTTAAAGTAGAATAGAAAAATACGATCAAAAAGAAACCAAAAATCGAAATTTTGGTCTATGCGCGCATACGCACACATACACTTGGACTTTTTACTCTCATTGCACAAAAAACGCAAAAAAAAAACGTATTTTTGCGCGCGCTCTCACACTCAAAACCACGCACAGTAGAATAGAAAAATAGGATCAAAAAGAAACCAAAAAAATCATTCCTCTCTTGGCGCATGCGCACACATACACTTGCACTTTTTACTCTCATTGCACAAAAAACAAAAACAAAAAAAAACGTATTTTTGCGCGCACTCTAACGGCAACCACGATCGGCATTTTTTAAATTTATTTAAATAATAATTATAAAAACAATTGCGTTTATAGCTTATATTGCCATTTGTGGTGTATATATTCACTAACTGATTTTTCACATTTTAACACTCTTATACAGAATATAATTTATATGCATAAAAGGTAAATGGCTCTGTTTGCACTCACATGAAAATGCGTTAAATTAAAACACAAAGAAGCAAGACAAGCAACTTCATATTTGTCAAAAAGGCAACTAATAAGCCACGCTGCTTACACTAATTCCATTAACATTTATAGTAGAATAGAAAAATAGGATCAAAAAGAAACCAAAAACCGCAATCTTTGCTCTCTACGCGCATACATACACATCCACCTGCACTTTTTACTCTCATTGCATCACCGAGTTGTCTTTTTGACTTAGTTATAATACCCTTCATTTATAGTGTGCAAAGTCTATTACAAATTTGCATGAAGGATGTTACATCACACAAATGCCATATCAAATTAATAGAGAAACATTAACTTGCAATTTAAAACTTGTCACAAATAACTTAAAATACCGTTTTAGCTGAAATTTTGTTTCAGTTCTATGATTAAAAATTTTTCATGCAATAAAATAAAAATTATATGTTGCCGCCTTTATATAACTAATTGTAAAATTTAATTGAGCTTATTATATGCCTAAAAACTAATGTTGCCTATGAAGTGTACACAAAAAAATATATACCATACATAATATATATCTAAATGCACCAAAAACAAAACTATGCAGGGTATGCTACGGTCGACTCATTTGAATATTGTTATTAATATGCTCTTTCTATCTTCTCTTTTGAGAGCGGGACCGGGTTGCCAAAGGCTCAAATGCCAATAAGAGCTAGGATTTGCTCAATGGCCCTTGCAGCAGTGCGCCTATGAGGCAACCCTTTAAATAAACGTTTAGAAAAAAATAGCGCTCAGTTCATTTTAACCGCGTAAAAAGTTAATAATTTATTTATTAACGAATTGCAACAAGTGTTAAATAATATAAATAGTATTTAATATTGTTTATATAATAATTGTTCTTAAATAAAGTGCATATTAAGGGCAAAATAAAGTTTAAGTGGTAAATAAGCGGTTTACAATTATTTGTGTGTGCGTGGGCCGCAGAAGTCTCAAAAAAACAGCGCGCGTTTTCGTGTTGAAAGTTATGAAAAAGTGCTAGAAATGTTTATTTAATCAATTGCAAGTTAAAATTGTTAAGTGTTTTTATTTAATTATATGTAAGGCAGAGTCTGTAAGACCTGTACGCGGCGCATAAGGCTTAAAAAAGCAAGTGTTTTTTATTATTTTTGTTTTGTGTTTCAAATGTACAAAAAGTGCGTAATTTCGTTATTAATTTATTTATTAACGAATTGAAACAAGTGTTAAATAATATAAATAATATTTAATATTGTTTATATAATTATTGTTATTAAATAAAGTGCATATTAACGGCAAAATAAAGTTTAAGTGGTAAAAAAGCTATGTAAAATTAACATATTTGTGTGTGTGCGTGGTCCGCAGAAGTCTCAAAAAAAAAAAACAAAATGCGCGCGTTTTCGTGTTGAAAGTTATGAAAAAATGCTAGAAATGTTTATTAAATCAATTGCGATTTAAAATTGTTAAGTGTTTTTATTAAATTATATATAATGCAGAGTCTGTAAGACCTGCACGCAGCGCATAAGGCTTAAAAAAGCAAGTGTTTTTTTTATTTATTTTATTTTTTTTGTGTGTTTCAAATTTACAAAAAGTGCGTAATTTGGTTATTAATTTAATTCTGAGTGCAGCAAGTGTTGTGTTTTTTAAAAGTCGAATATTGTTATATAATATGTAACATGTGCAAATTGTTAAGACATTTATTTGGTATAAACACTATTTTGGCTTTTATGGAGTCTCAACAATTTTGCAAGTAAGTAACCAATACATTTTTATTTATTATAAGTTTTACTCCTGTAGAAAAGTGCTAGTGTGGAAAGAGGAAAAATATACAAAGGTGATCCTTTAATATAGGTCCTATATACATACTTTTCTCACAGGTATTGCATAAATAATTTCAGGGATATTTTTTTGCATTGAGAAATTGCAATGAGCACCGTTGTAAAATAAAATTAAATTCGCACATAAAATTTGAACTAGTAGGGAGGCTCTGCTTTTTTACACACAAATTATAGGTTACAAAGTGTTATAGTTTGAATATTGAATATGTCAAATGCTTGTAATTATGGAATATATAAATTTACTTTTGTCAGTTGTTAAATTTGAGTATTATAAACTACGTTTAATTGAGAGATGGCGCAAGAACTATATCGGAACTTAACTGCCGTAGCCGTAAAGAGTGTGGCCCTGGCGTTTCAAGGCATAGACAATCTCCATAGCAGTGAGAGTCTTGCGTGTAAGTACAGTAATGACGATTTCCAAGAAAAACTTCATAACGCTACAAGTTTCGCCATAGATCAGCCCCGAAATACGCTTAACTCCGCCACGTTGAGCCAGACGACGTATAGCTGGCTTGGTTATGCTCTGGATATTATCACGGAAAACCTTGAGATGTCATTTAGCGCCTCCTTTTCTATAAAACCTTATCCACCTTTGCCGCGTCAAGTCATGTTAATTGATTAATATTTTTACTTCGATTTTTCGAGATAATGCTAGATATAGAACTGAAATAATAACTCTACATATGTTATGGAAACGCCAAATCATCCAAAAAGAGTCACATTTTGGTGATCAATGTGGGCTAAAAACGAAATTGAGCCATTTGCAATTGCCAAACAGATGTATAACGTATAATTTAACAAGTTACTACATTCCTTTATGAAATTAAAATTTCAAGAGATATTTACGACCCAGTTCTAAAAATGTATTAATATTTATATTTATTTATTGAAATTTTGTGTAAATCACACTATGTAGTTTACACTAAAAAATTACGTAGGTAAAGTCGGGCGCGGACGACTTTGGGATACCCTGTACCACTTGCATGCAATAAAATCCGGTTCCTTCATAAAAAACCAAAAACAGAAGAACTTTTAAGTAAAAATTTTTTTTTGGCAGATCATTTCTATAAGAGCTATGTGTTAGAGTCAACCGATTTTGTTCAAATTTGACACAGGGCTTTAAAAAAATCTGAATACCGAATTTAGTTCAAATATCTTTACAAACAAACGAAGCACAACGAATTTTGTATAAAAACGTATTTTTGGACCGATTGGTCCTATGTGAGCTATATGACATAGTCAATCGATTATGATTAAATTTAGTACAGTGCTTAGGAACTATAAAAAACTTGCGAATACCAAATGTAGTCTTAATATTCTCGGAAACAAACAAAACACAACAAATTTTGTTCAAAAATCGATTTTTTGGAATATCTGCCCTATGGGAGCTATATGATGTAGTCAACCGATTTTATTCAAATTCGGTACAATGCTTGGGTACTCTGACAAACTTTTGAATGCCAAATCTGGTTACATCTTTATTAAAAAATTAAATACAGTAAATTTTGTATAAAAATAGTTATTTTGGCCGTTCGGTCCTATGGGAGCTATATGATATAGTCAACCCATTTTGATCAAATTTGGTACAGTGCTTGGGAAATATAAAAATGCCAAATTTGGTTACGATATCTATATAAACAAACGAATTATTTATCTAAAACTTTTTTTTTTCGAGGTCGTTTGAAACACCCTTATGGGCGCTATATAATTTAACCCCGATATTAAAAACATAAAATAAACTTGTCTCCAATGGAATAATATGGGATTTAATGTGAAAGTTTGGTTACTTTAGCTCTTACCATTTCTGAGATCTAGGCGTTTAAACGGACAGACGGACATGGGTATATCGACTTCTCTAGTCAGCCTAATCATACTTTAGGTAACTTTGAGGAGTCTCCGACGATTCCTTCTATATGGTACATACATTTTCGGCTTGCACAAACTTAATATACGCTTTGTACCAGACGGTACAGGGTATAAACATCTGCGTACTTCTATTACTGGAGAAAACCTTCAACTTTGGTAGTTAACGACATCATACCACATATTTTAAGGTCTAAAATAATCTTACAATGATTGCCATTCATTATATAAATATACGAGGTGTGTTCAAAAAGTAAGGCGACTTTTCAAATTTCGTGGGTAACGTATTTTCGATTATCGATATTTTTTTTGTTTTGTTGTGTTGGTACACTCTTCCCAAACATCTGTACCAAATTTCAAGTTCCTTTAAAACCTACAAGAATTAGAGGGTCGAAATTTATTAATCGGCTTTCATTTCTTCTGAATCTATGGGGCGCTCTTAATCTCTGTTTTATCTGAAACATTATGGGGATTTAAAAAAGTGTCCATATCAGCTATGGGCAGAATTGTGGGAGTTCCTAGATCTTCGAAGAAAGTGTATTTGTGAAGTACGGTAAATTCCCATGAACCGCAGAGCAGTCGTATAGGAGATTTCGTTCATTATTTTGTAATTATTTTAATTATGCTGCGAAATACTTTTATGGAACAGAGATCAGAAGTTTTATGTTGCTCATAGTCTTGTAGACGTTTGGGTCTGAGATATTTTCGGAATACGCGCTTTTTAAAGTACGGTATACCTGGAAACCCAAGTGGGTCAACCCTTTAATAAGCTATAAAAAATCAACTTAAATTGTAACTTAAGTTTCGCGCTCATTGGCAGATATATCAGTTTGGCACATTTATCCTTAAAAGTTAACCCAAATGCTTAGGTATTACATTATGTAATTCCAAAGAATATAGAACTACAGTTCTAGAAGTTTTATATTCTTTGGTACTACATAGCATCTGTAATTTAGTAGATAGTTGTCATATGTAACCTTTGGTAAACTGCACTTGAATTGTTTTTAATAATCGCGGACATTCATCTAGACAAGTTACATTGAAAGACAATGAAATCTATCGCATAACTTGTGCAGCTATTAAAACAAATCTATCTTTAAGCTGCATTCAGATACACACACACACACACGCAAAGACACAGATACACAGATACATATGTCGAGCACATAGCTAAGTTTCACATGCATCAAAAAAAAAATAAATAAAAAGCAACAAAAAAAAGAACAAGCTCTGTTAAAGTTTTACTATGCAACATGATGACGACGAATGGGACGCCAATGCTGACGTCGACGTCGACAGCGACGCTGACGCAGACGCCAACGTTGCAACGACAACGACTAGGCAAAAGTTGCATGAATTTATGTGGACTACTCGTAGAGTTGTAGAAGACTCTGCGACTTAATGGGGCACAGTGGTCGAAATGTGCAATCTTAACGCGAATTAATTCAAATTGAAAATAGTTTGAAAAAAAAGTGGATTATAGATTGGATCGGTATCGGAATGGAAAACGATTATAAAATATGTATATAGGTATTTTTTAGGAGTCTGAAATTTCCAGGGGCACACAAACTACTAAAGCTCTTTAAGGCAATCAGCTGCAAGATCATTATCGGGATAAGTGGATGAAAACTGAATGCTTCGGTATGGGATTTATTTCAAAAAATTGTCAAAGACGGGACAGGATAAAAGTATACAAACTTTGACCACCAGCAGTACGACTGATTTCACTGAATCCTTGAATCCAAGTCCATGTTTCAAATTATCTCAAAGAACCCCATACTAACTATTTACCTTACTATATATTTTTGTTTTCCCTGAATCCGCAGCCAAGATCCAGAAAACCAATAGAAAAGAAATGCGTAGCTATAACTTGAATAAGTTATTTATGGATTTTGAACCACTGTGCGTTGGGGATACTTTGGATACTTCGGTGGAGATTCGGTGGCTGGCGTTGTTGCACTGGCTACAGTCGGCTTACCATAATAAACGTCAGAATTAATTGGATTTTAATTGTCTGTTAAGCGCTGAAATTAAGTGCAGCCAAGTAGATTGTTGTTGTTGTCGTTGTTGTTGTTGTTGGCCGAGTGCAACTACAACATGCTACAAAATGTATTACCAACTGACTGCTTTATTCAGGCTCAGAGTCTTGGCCACATTTTCCATTCATGGCAGCAAGAGCTTTGTCTTTGACTTTTTGGCTGCGGCAACGTTGATCTTAACAATGATCACCCATGCGACTCACATAGATACACTCAACACACACATAGATACATTTACACACACTCAAATGCGTTTGCATGTCGTTGGTGGTCGACGTCGACGTCTGCGTCTCCGTCGTCGTCCGTTTTGGCCGCTTGATGCCGCCGCCGCGATTCCAAAGTTTGATTATGTGACACGCTGCTACCATAAATATCTAAGCCAAGTTGCTTTGCATTTTTTTTTTATTATTTGTATTTAGTTTTTATTTTATTTTTTTTTTTTGCTGTTTTGCCTTGGTTACGAATACTTAAATGCCTGAAACAAGTAGCTAAAAATATTTGTGGCCAGCAACATGTTGCAAGCAAAAGCTGGCAACAATTTGGCAAGCAGCTGTGTTCTTAAGTTTTTGGGGGAAGGCTGCTGTCTTCCAGACTCTTTTAAGTATATAAGAATTTGAACTGGTTCATAAGCTAGGCCGAATTATAGACGTATTTTTGAATGTCTGCTTGTTCGTAAAGGGTGCTTTTTTTGTAGTTTTATGTTTCAAACCTATTTAGTATTTGAGTTATGTGAGCAGTATGGGCAATAAGCAGTAAATATATCCTTTTTGTTTAAATAGTATTGTGTAGCTGAAAAATGTGTTCGATAGAACCGTTTAAACATATAAGGATCGGCATATTGATTAGAGCAATCGAATAACCCCTCCCGTTCTTGAGTAAGGGTAACGAGCCCAACGTTCCCATCAGGAGTTCAATTAAATTTTTCTTGCCCTATGTTCAAGGAGATAAAGCAACTAAGAACAACACTCAGAAGAATAGATTATGAATATCGCGCTTAAGTGCCGAATTTTATTATTGAAAATTATATTTTAAGAAAAATTCTACTTAAAAGTAAAATTTTTATTTTAAGGATATAATTTTTTTATGTAAATTTCTAATCCAAATATACCAAAAAGCATCTGCTATTTGGCGTAGAATTTAATTTTGTAGCGTTTGAATTTTCTTCAGATTTGATTTTGCTGCCGTTCCCCATACTTTAATTCCATATATCCACGTTGATGTCTATAAGACTGCATACTCGTTAGTAACCCAGGTTTATTCTATTTATTCTTAGTTTTCGGAACCAATAAATTTCTTGGCTTCTCGTAGGCCTTCCGTGTGAGTCCATTTCGCGACTGAATCTTCCTTCATCTTTTAACAGTAACAGGTCCTGAACTATTAGTGTTTTTTCAGCACCATTCCCCACCAGCTCATCTGTTGCTTCATATCCGGGAATATTCTTGTGTCCCGGAATCCATGTAAGGGAGAATCTATTCCATTGTCCTGGATGGTTCAGTTTATCTCTACTTTCCCAGACTAATTTCGAATCAATCTTCACGCTATAGTTCTTATTCATCTTATGTGGCCATAACAACCTGATTACCGGGTTACGGCTTGCCTTAAAACTTCTCTCCAGGCGCCTCTGCATTGCGCGCGCCTTCTCCAGTTGGTCACACCGAGCGAAGACAGGGCCCCTTCCACTTGGTCTTTCCAACGCAAACACGGTCGTCCTCTCCGCCGACGGCCGCTGACTACCGCATCGAACACACGTCTAGCTGGAGCATCCTCGTCCATCCTAACGACATGTCCGAGCCAGCGAAGCCGCTGGATGTTGATACGCTGAGCAACTTCCATGTCGTTGAAGAGCTCATACAGCTCCTGGTTGGTGCGGATGCGGTAGTCATCGCCAACTCGAATAGGACCAAAGATCTTGTGCAGTACTTTCCTCTCGAAAACTCCCAAGGCAGCTGCATCAGTTAGCGACACGGTCCAGGCTTCCGCGCCGTAATGAAGCACTGGAAGGATGAGTGCCTTGTAGAGTGATAGTTTTGTCGCGCGAGAGAGGTCTCTAATACTCAATTGCCTATTGAGACCGAAATAGCACCTGTTGGCAAGAGTGATTCTGCGCTTGATCTCCAGGCTGACATCGTTGTCGGTGGTAACGGCGGTGCCAAGGTAGATGAATTCCTTGACAACATCGAAAGTATAGCTGTCGGCCGTAATCTGGGACCCAAGCCGCCGCACGACCCTACTTGTCGACAGCATATACTTTGTTTTGCCCTCATTTATCGCCAGACCCATTTCACGCTATAGTTACGAAAGTTTAAATCATTACAATATATTTGTAATATCTTCGAATGTTGATTTGCAGCTGTCCAATCGTCTGATTTATCGAAATAGACATGTCTTGTAGATTATCCTCACTCCAAATGCGACAATTCTTCTTATAACCATTAAACCTAAAATGGGCTTCATTGGAGTACAAAATTTTTGGTTTTATATACGTTTGGATATATTTTATATATCATAAAAACAAGTATTTATTTCAAAATAGAATAATAATAAGTTCTTTTTATTTATCATTTGCATTAAAATCGTGTTGGAGAAGTCAAACGAACGTATAATACATACGTACCAGAAACTGGAACATCCAACTCCATAATCCACTTGGACAAGCAAAATTGGGAACTTATGCTGGAGGGCGAATGGATGGTCGGATTTTGTGCGCCGTTCATTAAAGACTGCCATAAATTTGAACGCACCTGGAACAAGTTTGCGTATGATATGAAAAAAAAGAGCATAAGGTATTCCTGGCCAGCGTGCAATTGGATTCTACTGTAGAGTTGATAATGCGCTTTGGACTCCAAGAACTGCCAACTATTTTGCATGTGAAGGATGGCGAATTCCTAAATTTATCCAATGTATACACGGCACAGAAACTTATGCAACTGGCACAAGGGGATTGGAAGAAAGTTACTCGTATACCTCTTTGGAAAAAACCCGATTCATTCCTGACTCAAGTGTATATGGATTATCTTACAGCCATTCAGTTGCTCTACCATTGAATATGAAAGTGATATTTGGATAGTTCATGCTGCTATGGGATTGTTCTCGTTTATAATTTCTGGAGCGCTATATATGTTGGTCCGCAATCATAAGTTATAAAATAAGGCTAACATGACTCCAACGATGATGAAAAAAGGAATATTTTCGAATTATGAAGCATTTTTCCATTGTTCCATACGTTTTTTTTTTGTTTGTGTTTTAAATATTGTATTGTTAAGAAAGCCCAACATGTGATGTCCGGGATAAATAGCTAAAAAAAAAGAAGGGTATTAGGGTTAGATGTTATCGATTACTTTAAAATTTAGGAGCTTACCTTTTATAAAGTTTTTATTATAATGAGTAAAATGTTTAATCTCTTCACAAACAAGCCTTACAAACATAACCAAAAATTTAGGGGATCTTTTTTTACGTGCACAGATGCATTTCTTATTGGACTGACTTCCAGTTGAGGCTCTATTATGCAAAAGAATCTTTGAATTTCTATTCGTTTATTAACGAGCTAAAGGAGTCCGAAATTTTAAATTTATACCGAAATTTTAAATTTATATCGAAATATATTAGGTGCTCGAAAAATTATTAAAAATGACTGAAGTAATTTTAAGTTTTATCGTCTTAATACTATTTTCAAAGCTTGCCCAGATTGACTTTATGAAATTTGATAAGTACTAAGGGAACACGGCCAAGTTTTGATATATACGTCAGAAACAAAAAAAAAAAAACTCACATAGCTGACTGTCTTAACTTATAAATAATTATAAGATGTCCTAGTTTGTACAAATTTCATCCCACTCAATATATGGGTAAACATTGTCGAATCCTCGGTGTATTCAAGTTTTGGTCATGGGTGGGTCTCGGATTCTTGATTTCATTCATAAAGTAAATCGTTATTGCTTTGAAGGTATAAGAAGGGTTAGGTTAGGTTAAAGTGGTTCGCTGTCAGGGAACAGCCCTGATGAAAAGCATTGAATTATTTACCATTTCTTTTCAAATGTGCCTCATTGTTAATTTGTTGTTGTTGAAGTCCATTGACGATTTCCTGGGCGTTTATCCAAGAAATTTATAATAAAAATGAATTTTTGTTTACGAAAGTTGTAACTGTTCAAGCGAAATTTTGATGAATATGAAAAAAAAATCCAAATAATGTTAGTTACGTTTTAGTTGAAGGCAAATGTAAAGTGAACTAGATAATTTTTTTTTCGGTTTTTTGTTTTTATAACCAAAATACATTTTTATTTATGAACAAGTTGTTCCAACGAAATTTTGATGAATATGAGAAAAATTCCTAAAAATTTTAGTTACGTTTTAGTTGAAGGCAAATGTATGGCAAACTAGATTGGTTTTATTTTTTGTTTTTATAAACTGTATCTACACTTAAGCTCGGTTCAGGCCTTAATCAGACATGAAATCATAGCTGAATTTTCAGTAGCAACCTTAAGTCATGCTTATCCGAGGCGTTAAGAACTGAATCTTTGTAGTGACAATCCGAAGGTAACAAAAAGCGACTATCAGTTGTTAAATGGGTTGTCGAGGCTAAAAAAAACCCGCTTTATAAAATAACGGAAAGTCGCTTATGATCCATATGGAGCAATATAGTCAGAAGGGCAACATCGAAAGATGTTCGATTGTCCAGGGTAACCAAACTTGACTTTCAGGCTTCGTATTTGTCCAGCTAGATGTCCATTTACTCTATCTTCATTACGTCTTATCAATAGACTATATTTTTTGCCTACCAACCGCGGTCTATGCACATATTTTCCATTATAAGCAATCCGTAGAAAGTAAAAACTTTACAAGAATAGTTTCCCATCATGGCAATTTTCTATTCTGAACAGTCAATTTCAAAAGGAGCATCCAGCTCGATCGATCTTATTGTGAAGCACAGGCGAGAAAGATGTTTAATGTGCTGGTCGCTCCCTTAGAGGGAGCCACTCTCCCATAAGTTCGTAACCTCACTAGGCAAAAGATGTAGATACGTCCAGAGTGCAGTGTATTTATAGCCGACATGTCCCGACTATAATCATGTCACTTGTTTCAACTAACTTTGCTGGCTTGCTGCATTTAGTCCTTTACTCCTTGCTACATTCACTCAATCAGCCAGTCAGTAAGCAGCTGCTAAACAAAGCGAAACAAAGGCATGCAAAAAATGTCACGGCTTTTTGGCCAAGTCAGGGGATAAGCCAATACACAATACTCCCCCCCAAAATAAAGGACACAAAACAACGGGTTCATTCTCATTGATGTCGCGACGTTGTTGCTGCTGTTGTTGTTGTTGTTATGTTCTCGACAGGGATCATAAAATGCCAAACAAACGATTCGGGCAGAATCAAACTTGTGCCGAAAGTCAAGAAATTCTATATATAAAATACACACAAACACATTTACAATTTATGAGGACGACGCAGGAGGACGAAGTAATGGCTTACCCCAGTGTACGCTGCACGAAAACGTTCAATGAACTCGGACAAGGCGGCGCATGCTGCGTATACGCAATGCTACGCATCAGCTGCCGCTCAGCTGTTGCAAGCAACAAAAACAATAAATAAAAAAGAGAGCGCCAGAGAGAGAGTCATTTGATTTACGCTCAAGTTGAATGAAGTTCAATGCACTCTCGGCCGATTGACTACACGCTGTCTGCCTACCTAGGGATAATCCACATGCCGCACAGCCCTGCCGCACTGTTGATGTTGCAGCCGCCTGTGCCGCCGTCAATGTGCCACACGCACGTGCTACACACAGAGCAGAGAGAGAGAGAGAGAGAGAGAGCGAGCTTGTGGCAGCAACAAGAGCAAGAACAACCAGTCAACGGCCATTGGCTTTTTGTGTTTGGCATCTTCGTAGGGCTTCGTCCTTTTCGGCAGCCCTCGTTGTATTTTTCGGGTGTCAATGTCCTTTTCTGCGTGGCGGCAATTTTGCTTTCCTTTGCGCTGCTGCGTCAAAAGTTGCGTTTGGGCCGCTTCAAACGGCTCTAACCCCGCGCTCCACCCGCATGCTCCCTCTCTCCGCTCACTACTGTGTTTCACGCTGGCAGTCACATTTTATTAGCTGTTTTTGGCTTTGCGCCTTCGCAGGACATTGAACGTCTGTTGCCGGCCTCTGTCCGCCTTTGTGTGTGCAATAAATAACACGGCAACGGACGACGACGGAAGGTATCAGTAGACAGACCGTAACCCACACAAACACACACAACCACACACGCCCCTCAACGCGTAGGGAGTGTGTTTAGAGTTATAAGGTAAGCTCTACGAGGGCGGGTTGAAAAGTAAGCAATATAGATAAGAAACTGTGTAATCAAACATTTGGTGCGGTTTGTTGCGCAGAAATACTGCATCGCTGGGGGCAGTTTCGAGTACTTTATCCATCTAGACCCTTTAAAACTATTCAAGGAATACAGAAGGAACATTTTAATTATTTTGAATGAATGATTTGGGCGATTAAAAGAATCAAAGATGAGAGAATTTGGAGATTTTATTTTTGATCTAACCAAAAAAGTGCTTTGAAAATAAGCTTCTGAGACACAATATTCTTTTCCTTTGTCGTTATGGCCATCTGAGCCAACGTGTTTAGTAAAAATGGAAGCTGATGTGTCTTTAATGTTGGATTCCTGTGCTGCTCCTGCTTTTATTCCTTGTGCTTAAGCTTAAGAGCTTCAAAATAAAAGCGACCAACGACACATTCTGTTATTTTTTATCCCCATTATGTTGAGTCATAAAAACTTTTCGGCCTGCCCTCGTCAAGAATGCGTAGGTGCATTGAACTGCAGCGAACCTTATATTATTATTTTTTTTTTTTTTTTTTTGTGCACCAAACAATTGAATAAATGCACCGTTATGTGTGTTTATGTGTCCAAGTCGGATTAAGAGGGATCTAGGTAGCTGCTTTGTCATTGCTGCCTCTGCCAAAGGGGTGTCCTTTTTCTCGGGCCGTCTTGGCAGCTGCCGCTTTAGCCACTTTAGACGCTTTTAAAATGCCTCCTCGCATTAACCAAAAAAACTCGATATGCGGGTCTCTCTAACGGGAACTTAACCCTAAGCGCATATAACGTTTAATTTGCACGCTCTACCCGCTCTCTGCCCGCTCTAATGATGATAAAGCGTTGGCGTCAACGTCTGCGCCGGCGTCAGCGTCAGCCGACGCGACGTCAACGTCTTTCGTCTTGGCTAATGCATTTTAATTTTGCCGCGTCATTTTGAACGACTCCCCGTAGCCCCTTTTAAGGTCCCGAGCATTATAGAGCGGCAACAACGTAAAATAGACAAACAAACGGCAAGTTTAGGGCTACAAAGCAAAGACAACCAGCAACATCAGTCTGTGTATGTGTGTGTGTGTGTCGCCATTTTGTTGCAAGTACAAGCGGCAATGTGATAAGTTCTAGAAGTCCCGACTTCTAAATGCACTTGAAAGATTATCAGAATCCCTTAAAGGATTGCGATATTAAAATGGTTATGAGGATTGTTTTATTTAATCTTTTATGGAAGTCAGATTGGTATAAAATGAGTTTATTTGGAGTCTTTCCGCAGTATTATGATGCGTAATAGGAGCCAAAATGTTGTGTATCATTGTGAACCATCTTGTGAGACTTCTTCCTTAGAAGTGCAATCGCACTGAAGGTTTTGGATGATTCTTTTATGTTTCCCACTATCAATAATGTATAATAATACATATTTTGGCTAATCTGTTACTTGCAATTTTTTACTATCGGTTCATGATTCTTATAAACGTGTCTCGCAAAGATAGAATGATTTTTTTAGCTTTCTCGATCTGGTAATAGATAGTTACCATATTGGCTGATATATAATATTACCTGAAATCCTTTTATATTCTCTTTATATCGCGGGGATAGGGTGTTTTTTTAGCTTTCCTGATCTTGTAATTGGAATAGTTATCACATTGGCTGATATATAAACTGAAATCCTGTTCTATCGGTTAAACATTCATATAAAAAATGCGTTTTTTTAGCATGTTCGATCTTGTGATAGAAAATAACAACTACATTGGCCATTTGACTTGGAATTCTGGGTTATCAGTTAAACATTGAGTAAGAACGTTCATTAGCAAATATAGGGTGTTTTTTGAAGATTACCCGAACTTGCAATAAGCACTTTGGATTATAACGATTTGATTCAATAAGCTTTAGCAAATATTTTACTATAGAATATTACGCTTTTAGAAAACTGCATACAAATAGAAAATTATTTTTTTCTGGAATATACTGTGAGATTTTTTAAAGTACTTAGGGAATTTTACGTTAACTGGAAAATGTTGATTTAAGATCTGGAGACAACTTTAGCTTTTTTAAGAATGTATAATCATCCTAATGACCACCAACCAAATCCTTAATTTTTGTTGTTTTACTTTAATTTAAGCTTCACATCCCACTTAAAAAAACACCCTTTCCTAGAAGACACTACAAATCTTTTTATTTTTGTTAAAAATAAAATTTATAACTTTTTTGCATTACGCGATAATCCAATATAAAATGGTATATTTTGTGCATAAAAATACTGCACAGAAGTTTTAGAAAAGATTTTTGGGAGTAAAATGATTAAAATTGATTAAAAAATTGATAGATTAGGATTGGGAAACCCAAGGAGGCTTGAAAACTTTTAAGCCTAATTTAAAAAAAAAATAAATTGATTGGATACGCCGAAATATTTTGAAACATAATATGAATTTTTATCATTCAAGTGGAATTTTCTTGAAAAACCTATTTTATTTACACAAATAATTAATATTTGTATAAATAATAATAAAAAGTGAGCGTATTACTTTTCATTTTTGTTTTTTATTTATTTATTTTTTTATATAATTTTATTATTTTATTCTATTTATAAAAAAAAAATTATGTAAAAACATAATTAGAAATATCTTTATCTATAGAATTAATTAAAATTTAATTTTGTGTAGCAGAATTAAATTGAGAAGGGCAACAAATAATTTTTTTTTAATAAAAATTCTTAAAAAAACATCTTGAAACTTGAAATAAGCCGTTAAAAATATATATAATGATAAAAATCTTTAATTTGGATTTGGAATAATTTCGGAAAAAATGTTTGTGGCTCATTTCAGTATTTATATAAATTTCATTTTCAGAAATCTTAAGTGTGAATATTTAAGATTGAATTGTGAAAAAAGTCTAAAATCTTATGTTTTTGCAATCTATAAATTTATTTATTTTTAATTAAAGAATCTAAATCACCTTTTTAGAATAAAGTAAGTCTATAATTTAAAATTTCCGGTTAAATTTAAATCAAATTTAGCTACCTGCTGGTTTTGTTGAAAGTTTAAAATTTTTATATCTATATAATTAAAGCCTTCTTTTTATTATTTAAGGAATTTTTTATCTTACTAGAAAAATTTTAATTTTAGATGTCATAAAACATAATTTAATTAAAATATTAATTTGAGAATATTTGGGCATGATCTAAAGATACTTGGGCTTACTTTCATTATACTCGTATTTCCTTCTGAAAATATTTTTTATTAGGAAAATGTTTTGGCTTTGCAATAATTTAAAAAAATTAGTTTTCTATTAATTAAACTTTCCTATCAAAATACTTGAAAGTAAAAAAATTTGTTTAATTAAATCAAAAACTCTTCTTATAAAAACGTTTTTACTATAAAGCTTAAATTAATACAAATTTTATTTAATATAAAAAATTTTATTTTTATTTTATTTTGTTTTTTATTAAAATAAGGGGTTTCTACTTAATCAAAAACCAACGAATTTTAATCAAAATTTGATCTCTAATCCAAAATTGTTTTTGTAATGCAATTAGAATTTTTCTGATAACATTTTTTGTATTATTTAATGTAAGGTTTTTTTTAAATTATTATAATTAAAATCAAAGCACTAAATTCTTAATTTATTTTTTTTGATCAATGAAGAAATAAGTAACTTTTATGTTTGCATTAAGCTTTAATCCAATAAGTTTTAAAATAGTTTAAAAAAAAGTTTTTTATATTCTTGACTATATATTATTTTATAATTTTATTCCATGGTATAAATATTTAGTTTTAACAGATACAAAAATATATTCAGGGTTTAGCTAACTTAGCTTTTCAACTGAATGGTTAGTTTTTAAAAATATTAAATTAAGTTTACAATAACAATATTACAATTCGTTAAGAAAATTGGAAAAAAACCTAAAGATAAAAATTTCTTAAACTACATATTAATAAACTATATTAAAAACTGAGAATATTTACTGTAATAAGACGAAGGGTCAGCGTGTTTATAGCTCTGGGTCTTCATTAGTGGTAAAAAATATTATGAAATAGTTCTGCTTATGAATCATACTGCAAATTAGTTTTTAGTTTTTCGGTCTTAGAATCCACAATAGAACTTTTTATATATTGTATTTATTTAAAAATACATAATTTCGAAAGAAGAAATTGCGCTTAGTAAATCAACATCTCATAAATACAAATATAATAGATTTTGCAGCCTATATTTTAAAGATCTTTAATAAAGGAATCCTTTAAAGCTTAAAACAAGTTTAAATATAAAATACAGGTACAGATTTTTTTTAGTATACTCCAAATTTATTTTCCGACCCTCTCATGATCTATGGCTTCTAATAATTATGTAAAACTATATAAAATTATACATTGGAAAAATTTTTTTAATCTTTATAAAATATATACATATATTGGAAAACGATGCTTAAAAATTATTCTTCTTATGTGGCCATAACAACCCGATTACCGGGTTACGGTTGGTCACACCGAGCGAAGACAGGGCCCCTTCCACTTGGTCTTTCCAACGCAAACACGGTCGTCCTCTCCGCCGACGGCCGCTGACTACCGCATCGAACACACGTCTAGCTGGAGCATCCTCGTCCATCCTAACGACATGTATGAGCCAGCGAAGCCGCTGGATGTTGATACGCTGAGCAACATACAGCTCCTGGTTGGTGCGAATGCGGTAGTCATCGCCAACTCGAATAGGACCAAAGATCCTTCGCAGTACTTTCCTCTCGAAAACTCCCAAGGCAGCTGCATCAGTTAGCGACATGGTCCAGGCTTCCGCGCCGTAAAGAAGCACTTGAAGGATGAGTGCCTTGTAGAGTGATAGTTTTGTCGCGCGAGAGAGGTCTCTACTACTCAATTGCCTATTGAGACCGAAATAGCACCTGTTGGCAAGAGTGATTCTGCGCTTGATCTCCAGGCTGACATCGTTGTCGGTGGTAACGGCGGTGCCAAGGTAGATGAATTCCTTGACAACATCGAAAGTATAGCTGTCGGCCGTAATCTGGGACCCAAGCCGCCGCACGTCCCTACTTATCGACAGCATATACTTTGCTTTGCCCTCATTTACCGCCAGACCCATTTTCGCAGACTCCCGTTTGATAGCACTGAAGGCCGCTGTGACATCTCGCTTGGTACGCCCAATGATGTCGATGTCGTCGGCGTACGCAAGGAGCTGGACACTCTTGTAGAAGATAGTGCCAGTGCGATGTACGCCGGCCTTCCATGACGAATTTGAAGAGGTCGCATGATAAGGGGTCGCCTTGTCTGAAACCTCGCACGGTATTTAAAGGCTCGGAGAGGTCCCTTCCTACCTTGACGGAGCTGCAGGAATTACTCAACGTCATTCTGCAAAGCCTTATCAGCTTCGCAGGGATACCGAGCTCAGACATTGCGGCATATACGCGATCCCTTATTGGGCTATCGAGAGCTGCTTTGTAGTCGACGAACAGGTGGTGAGTGTCGACTTGACTTAAAAAATTATTATTGAAAAGAAATCGAATTGATAAGAGGGAATCCAATATCAAAGAGCTCGCATTGCAAACGACAGTCTTAACGGAAGACACATATAGCTTAAGACAATCCAAAAATTTACATTCTTCCAAAAAAAAATATGGTCACTGTTTTTTCTTCGAACTCGGCTTTTATGGTTTTTATTCCTTTTTCGATTATCTCACAAACATAAGCGAAAAAGGCATCTACCTTCTTGTAGGGGCATAAAAGTTAGAGAACTTGCTGCAGCCCAAGACAACGAGCCTGCGTCAGTCTCCTTGATGCGTCCTTCAGGATATGGCTTGGCGCATGACTTTTCCTTTAGCCAGCGCTTCGCCCTGCCTCCTACTCGGTCATCCCCCCTACATTTACTGCCCGTCCATGCGACTGACTTGTCACAACTTTGCCATTTTGTTGCAGTTTTTCCTTTTGTGCTTTTCGAAAGTCGTGCTCTTTTCCCCCTCTCCCCCTCTGCACACTGCACGCTTTTCATTTTATTTTCTATATGCAGCACGTTGTTGTTTTTTATTTTCTCTATTTTTGGTGAGTTGTTTAGTCCCCGTCATATGTGCGTTGCCTGTACACAAAAAAAAAAAAAAGAAAAAATCAAACGAAAAAAACAAAATAAAATGCCTTTAGGGCATTTAGATAAAAAATACATGCACTCACACTTAGGTACACACTGGCGCATTACTTGAGCCAAAAAAAAAGGAGTAGTAGGGAGTGTGACGCACATAAAACGAGAGCGAGAGACAATGAGAAAAAAAAAAATAATGGTACCTAATAGAATTTTCTAGCGTATGCCTTGACGAGGTGCAAGTTGAGCGAAATCTTCTTAGAGGGCTGTGGAAGGGTCTTGTTGTCTTGCTTGCTGAACCCCTTCTTAGAAGTAGATCCATTTTTCTGCTTCCTTAGGCACCTGAATTTAGCTGAAACTACCCTATAGTTGGGTACATATGGATACATATGGTTACATATGGATTAGCTTTGCGAAAGTCACTATCGTAAATAGACTACTTATTTGGAAATTTGAAAAATTTGTCGCTGAAATTGGTGTGTACACACGTAGGAGCCCAATCGACAAAACAATATTGATGTTTTTAAAAATTATCTATCCCACTTTCTGTCATATTAGGTTAGGTTAGGTTAGGGCGGCAGTTGGGACCGACGTCCCAACTCACTTAGGCCAAGGATAGGCCCTTTGTGATACCGCAAGAGTGTGCCAATTCACCACATTTCCCCACTTGATAGGTCCCTTACGAAAGTTGAGGAAGCCATCCGGCTGCCTGAATGAACCTGAAAAGGCATTTTGGACTCTGTTCAGAGAGCTGAGATAGATCATTTAGAAAATGTGACTGTAGGAACCTAAATTTTTACTGCCCAGTCCTGGGCAGTGACAGAAGAAGTGTTTCACCGTCTCCAGCTCCTCTTCATCGCCACAGCTTCTACAGAAGTCGTGGTGGGGAGCATTCAAACGGGATGCGTCGTTTCCTACCAACCAGTGTCCCGTAATGGCACGGATGACAGATGAGCACTGGGCTCTATTCAGACAGCAAAGTTTTTTGGTTCTTTTACTGCAGTATGTCGGCCAGGTTTGCCGCGAAATTCTACACGTGTTCGATGTCCGATTCCACGTTTTATTTGCACAGAGAGCAAAAGTTTCGTATTCTCAGTTTACAGCTGGCCGGGTATGCCCAGGCCCTCCTTGTCTTGAAGGAGGATGTTGGTAGTTCCTTTTCTAGCCAGTTCATCCGCAATGCAATTTCCCTCAAAATCCCTGTGTCCTGGAACCCATATCAGGTGAATTGAAAGCTGCTCAGCCATCTCCCCTAGAGACAAGCGGCAGTCATTCACTGACTTCATACACGAAGTCATCGAGACTGGAGACTTAATAGCCGCTTGGCTGTCCGAATATATACAGATGTTCTTATCTTGAACTTGTAGGTTTTATATTGTTGTTAAAGCCTCCCGGATTGCTGTGACCTCTGCCTGAAAGACACTGCAGTGGTCCGGGAGCCGAAAAGCAATTCTAATGTCACAATCCTCGACGTAGACGCCTCCCCTACACGGTCGTCTAGCTTGGAACCGTGCGTGTATACCTTTATCGAGCCTGCTGGGCCTGGCACCCCAGTATTCCAGTCCTCTCTGATTGGAATATAGGCTCTGAAGTTAGTTGTAAAATGTTCCTGCTGTATGCCTGGAAAGTCTGTACTTTACATATTATATCATCTATCATATTAATTTTTTTCGACGTTTAAGTAACCGTGCTTTTGTCACCAATTTTTGTAGATACCCTGTCTCCACCCGTGAGCTCCGTCTCTATTGACTTTGCAGCCCCCTCAAGCTTACTGAACTGCGACAAACTTCACTCTATGGAGATACAGCAAAGGGTCTAAAAATATGATATTCCTATGCCTTTATTCTACAAGGTAGTTAAGGTAGGCTAAAGCGGCACTTGGTACTTAGCGTCCCAGCTCACTTAGGCCCTTTGTGATATCCATAATGGAAGTAAGTAATACTGATATTGAATATACAGTATAATTTGCTTAGCTGCCTCCAATACTTTGCACTGACTTACGAGGCAGCTATCCTAAAAAGGCAGCTAACTTAAATTTTGTAATTTTTTTTATTGGCGAGGAATAATTATAGGTAACTTAAAACTATGCATTTTTCATACAATTTAGAGCTATTCAAACAAAAATTCAACATTAATATGTAATCATATTACAATATATATCATTAATTTAAAAAACAAAATAATACTTCAAAACATATACTTATATGTATGTATTAAATAAAACTAGTTAAAAAAGTCGGTTATTTTTTTCTGTTTTGCCGTTTTTATGCTAAGTGTTAGCAGCTTTTTTTCTAGTTCACTTAAAGTTGTTGAAAATTCATTGCAATTTCTAGTGACACAAGTTTTTTTAATACATCGATGGCGCAAAAAGCCTCTTTAAAGGATGGACAGTCAATTTCATCACCATCATCACTGTCAACTTCCTCATCAATGCTCTTCTTGTCAGGAGCCAAGGATTCGATTATTTGCTCACCCGAAAGAGCACCATGACAAGAAAGATCGGCGTCAATGGCTTGGCGTATCAACTCACTCAGGTCAAGAGTAGATCTATCGGCAACCTTCCCCCACTCAGGAGTTCTCCTCTATGATATGAAACTCAAAGGCATCTGGAGGCCTGAAAAAACTTCGAGCCGCTTTCTGGACTCTTTTCTGCGAGCTGGGACAGCTAGGTAGGTAGGGAGACAAGGCGGCACTTGGTACTTAGCGTCCCAGCTCACTTGCGCCAAGAACCAGCCCTTTGTGATATCGATAATGGAAGTAAGCAATAATAATATTGAATATTAAATAATAAAATAAATAAAATTCGGGAAGTACGTAAAACGGAAAGTGCATGACCATGTTTAACATGGGATTCTAACCCATTGCCTCTGGGATGATCGTTTATTGCACTGTCGCTAGGCTATCAAGGCCGCTTTCAAAAAAAAAAAAAAACAAATTAGGGGCGCTACCCCTGCTGTTGCTTGCAGTCGTGGTGAACCCGTAAGAGGGATAAAAGGGGAAAAAATTATGGACGAAGAAACCTTTTATGTTTTGAATAGAGATTAGAAACAGCTTATATTCCATTGTTTGTGGGAAATTATCGGCTAACTTGGCTTATAGGGCTTAAAAAGAGCGATTTTTTACATACAATTTTGTTAACGTCAAAAGAATGTATTTCGTAATTTCGAATAGCCATAACTTTACGTACAAATTTTATCTCTTGAACTCTTAAATGAAAGGGTAAGAGTGATACTCAATTATGTAACTAGAAAGACAGACCACAGTTCTTTTTTGCATCCTGTACATAACCTTAAAAGTAGAAAAAAACGCAGTTTTTCGAGTACATTACCTCATATATCTCAAAATCCCGACGTGATGGGCCAATTCTAAACTCGGATTCGGATTCTACACAGCAAATTACTTTGGAAATGACCCTTAGACTTAGAACAACTGACATAATGCCGGTATTTGTAGACCTGGGTTATTAGTCAAAATTATTCTTATAAATGCCTATAAATATAAACTTGATAAATATAGGTATATATCTATATATACCTGTATATATACATATATGTATTAGCTATAGATTTATTGTTCTGTTTGTAATTTTTGGAAAGCCACTTACCTCCATTTATTACCTATTTTACCATAGGTTAGGTTAGGTTAGGTTGCATAGGCAGCTAAGATAGTGACTGAGATTACCCAGAGACCACAAGGTCCATTGTGTTGCCTAATTAAAAGAAGGGGAGGAAGGAAAGTGAAGAAAAAGAGTGATTGTGGAAGAGGATCAAAAACTGTAGGATATTCCTAATCAGGAGTTCTAATATTCGCTTTGGATCATATCTCGGCCAGAGTGGTCGGGAGATGCGACAACGGAAACCATGCCCCTTTCTCTTTTCGCCAGAGCTCTAGTCATCTTCCTGATTTTCGATAGAAAGGGAGTGATTGTTGAGGGGGATCAAAAACGGTCGAACATCCCTAATCAGGAGTTCAGATGTTCGTTTTGAATCATATCTCGGCCAGAATGCTCGGGATATGCGACAACCGGAAACCATGCCCCATTCTCTTGCCGGCAGATCTCTTGCCGTCTCCCTGATTTGCGATACGATGTCCTGTAATAGTCTTTTTATCTCCGTAGCTGCAAGGATAGCTGCCAGCGCTAAGCCGTTCCTGGCGCATTCGTTCGCCGCCTCGTGTTACGGATCAGTTTACGCTCCCGAACGACAACTGGACACCATGTCCCATTCTCTTTCCGCCAGAGCTCTAGCCGTCTCCCTGATTTGCGATACGCCGTCCTGTAATGGTCTTTTTATGTCCGTAACCAGCTTTTTATGTCTGCCAGCGCTGAGCCGTTTGTGGCGCCTAGTTACCAGGGACACCTAAGTAACCCGGAACCCAGCAGAGGCCTATTGAGTGGCCATGGATTCGGTTGAGCGCTAGCGTCGTGTTACGGATCCGTTTACTCTTTATGGTATGCGATGACAGAGCTTTAATTGCAGCCTGACTATCGATAAGAATTACAATGTTCCTTGGACTTCCGTCCAAGGTACCAATAAGTCTAGCCGCTTGCCAGACTGCGAATATCTCCGCTTTAAAAACGCTATACTAGTCGGGGAGACTGAATGAAACTTTGTCGAAAGCTCTTCAGAGAAGGTGACTGCTCCTGTGCCCTCATCCATCTTAGAACCATCAGTATAGATTGTCAGCTCGTTCCCGTTTAAGGTTGTTCTGTGCATTCAATCTTTCCTCTCCGGGAAAACTGCGACAAAGTTTTCGTTCCATTTCCGAACTGTGGAGCAGTAGTCACTATACCCGGTCTGCGCAGGTACGCCTAACTCAAGTAGGATACTGCTATGACCACAAGTTGATGGTGTGAGAAGATTTAAGGCCCGCAGTCTCGCTGCGCTTCTAGCCGACGCCAACTTGAGGAAAGTTCCCACTGGTTCCAGGTTCAGAATAACATCCAAAGCCGCCTAATTTGCAATCCTGAAATATAAAAATTTATTATGTAGATTACATTTTGTGGGATTTATACTATTATTATGATAAAAATTTTATATAGAATATTAACATAGAATATCAGATGTAGGCTTAATAAAGTAACAACAAAAAATAAATTATATAAAATATAGAAATAATTACTTTTTTTTAAGTTCTGCTTAATAGTAAATAGTAACTTATTATGGCTTCGTTAGTTTAGATGATCTTGAGGTTTTGCTGACGGAAAGAAAATTAATTATTAATTTTATTAAAAAAAATTAATTTCATTTGGTATTCAGAAGGAAGGAAAGAACTCAAACAATATTTGATATTTTTGATAATTTGACGAAAGCTCCCCTAGCATTCAGTTTAGTATTAAATACAAGATATAGTTTGTAACAATACAAATGAAAACCAAATTTTGAGTTCAATGGATAAAAGGATGGATCGGATAGTGTATAGCACATTTTTAAACCAACAATATCGATAACGCCAACGCCCATAAAGTTGCCTTTTTTCCTGCATGTAGTGCCAGTGAACTTATTTGATAAACTCGATTAAAAATGTATAAAAAATTTCATATCAATGCTTAAATAGCGGCCAAACCACAAGTATGGCAAAAATATGTTCCAAAAATAATCGATAGGTAATTCAATTATCTAAAGTCATGCACCTGTTTAATAAAACCACAGCTATTTGTTGTTTTGACAGCATTTTCGGTTTTAGCATGTCATTGTACCATTAATTAAATCAATTTAACCAATTTTAGAGCTTACCAAATTGATGCGGTGTGCTCTATATTTATTTAAAATTATTTTTAGAGAGACATGAGACGGTTTAGTTTTTAGCGGTTATGTTGAACAATACAGTTAAAAACGGAAAAAGTGCAAATTATGACCTTTGACCTGTTTTCGGGTCCATCAAATACTTTCGGAAGGTCTTTAAATGTTACAGGCGCTATATGGAAGTAAAAAGGTAGCTTTTTTGGGCTTCTTTTTAAATAAATAAAAAAATTAATTAAATCAAATAAAATGAAGGGTCTCTGTCAAGTTTGGGGTTAAATAGTAAAAAACTATTCTAATAGAACGGGAGGTGGCATTCCGAAGAAGTTATTTTTAGATGGTGGGAGGAGAATATTCCGATCGAAATAGAAAATATATATGTATTGCCTATATTTATTTATTTAATAAAGATTAAGTAAGATTATAAAACTAACTTAACTAATTTGAAGCCCTGACAGCAAAAGGCTTTCGGCTCTATTTCCTACATTATCCTAATATAAACTTCGATATATCAATACATAAATGTTTTCCAGTTAAAAGCATCGATGTTTTGTCAAAACTGCCTAGCGCGATAAGGAATTCTCATATTTCAGAATTTTCACAAGTTAATGAAACCTAATTATTATTATTTTTTTTAATGTACTATATATCGGCTAGAATAAGTAAAACGGCCCACTTTTTTTTCGGCAACTTCGATTTTGATGATTTTTACATATAATAAAAAAAAAATGGGATACCCTGTAACACTAGCTTGCAATAAAATCCGGTTCCTTCATAAAAAACTAAAACAGAAGAAGTTTTAAGCAAACGTTTTTTTTTTAAACGATCGTTCCTATGGGAGCTATATGATATAGTCAACCTATTTTGATCAAATTTGGCACAGTGATTGGGAACTATAAAAAACTTTCGAATACCAAATTTGGTTACGATATATTTATAAACAAACGAATTATTCATCTAAAACTTTTTTTTTTTTGAGGTCGTCTCAAACACCCCTATGGGAGCTATATAATTTAACCCCGATATCAAAAAAATAAAGTAAACTTGTCTCCTATGGAATAGTATGGGATCTAATGTGAAAGTTTGGTTGCTCTTGCTCTTACCATCTCTGAGATCTAGCCGTTCAAACGGACAGACGGACAGGCAGACGGATATGGGTACATCCACTTTTCTAGTCACCCTGATCATATTTTAGGTAACATTGGGGTGTCTCCGATGACTCCTTCTATATGTCACATACATTTTCGGCTTGCACAAATTTAATATACCCTTTGCACCATACGGTACAGGGTATAATGATCAAAATGGAGGACGTCAATAAAAAATGGGGTCACCCCTTTTCAATTATTTATTATTGTATAATACATATCTTAAAAATGAGTTAAGTCAATTTAACCTTAAGTTACATAAATATTAACTTAAGAAGATCTATTGAGATCCATTTAATTTTAAAAATTTCTGACGTACCCTAAGACTAAATATAAATGTGCTTTAGAGTATTTTATAATCTTAAAGAAGGTAGCGAGAAATATATTTTTGCTGTAGAGTAGGAAAATCTTGGGATTTGCTGTGAATTATAGAACTTTTATATTTAATAAAACATTTTTTGTGTATCAAGTTAACTTTTTTTTAAAGCCTATTACAAATTTATTACGGCTTATCATTTTGTTGCCTTGTTCCCATCCATAGATTTATTAGCGAAGATCTGATATCTATGCCTTTTGATAATGAGATAAGATAAGATAAGAAAATGTAAAAATAATGGTTTCTGGGCAATGGCTTTGCTTGTAAGATTCTCTATCCATAAAAATTTTTTTATAATAAAAACTTACCGGTTAGTGGATTTCAATTCCTAAGACACTTCCCCAAGGCTATCACCTATGATATGATCATTACAGTACCCTTCAGTATCAGCCTAATTTCAGTATCAATTTGATTTTTTTTTAACCACATAACTCTTATTTGCGATCCCTGGTATCAGGTCCATACTGGACAAAAAATTGTTTTGTACCGTGGTCCTAGAACTTCTGTACTTTAGTCCGATTCTGGTCGGATTTGATAAGCGTTTATATGTTTTTTTCTTGGTAAACCTAAGTTGCAGTAACTTAACTCCCTTCTACTTCGTATATCGATAAGCTGTTAAGAGTAATTAAGGGTATGATATCTTATAAAACTGGTTTTTACTGGGACCTTCAGGCTTCCTATAATTTCTGAATTTTGCCTACCAATTCAAAAATAGGAAAATGCCACCCGTGGGTGGGCTATCAAATATGGAATATTTGTGTTATGCTTCAATCTTCTTATTAGGGAAAGTTGAGGTATTGTCTCCCATATTTAAAAACTGAATGCAATTGAAGATCTCACTCATGAGTCGCACCATGTGGCAAAATTTTATGCACCAAAGCCCTTAGTTGTTTTGGATTTCGAGAAACAGGGAATACAGACAAATAGATAGACTGAGAGACAAATCTAAACCAATTTATTTTGTAGTACTGATCAGCTATATGTATAAAACTATTTGATCCCACCGACTGATTCCTGTAGTCACTCTTTAGCGATCTCCAAACAACGTCCCCTAGTTTTGACATAATGCCAAGAGGTCTCACTTCGAAAGCGATTTCCAGAATGTGCCACAAGTAATTCCTTTATTTTATTTTCAAAGCCAATTAATTAATTAATGAAATTAAATGCGAAAAATATTTTTACCAAAGAATTTCTAATTGACACACACGCACAAATAGAGAGATAGCAAGACAGCGAGAGAGAGAGAGAGAGAGATACCTTAAGACAAAGACGGATGTGTAGAGATAGAGCGTGAGTGAGTGAGAGGGTGCGATAGTGTTTGCATGTCCACTCTATAAAATTGAGAATAAGTTAAACTCCCACATGACCACGGGCTGACTCAACATGCAATGGCGTAAAAAAATACAAAATGAGAACAAAAGTACAAAACAAAAAATGTTAATAAAAGTAAAAAACAAAAGAGAGAAATAAAAGGAACAAGTTGGCAACAAAATCATTTGCATAAAATATTTTTTGCGTGTTTTCAGTAAATAAATTACACAAGTGTAGAGTGCGGTGCGGAGGCAAGTCGATATAAATACACACACACTCGCACACACACACTCACACAGATACACGCGTGCTGCACATAGATACAAATACAAAGACACACACAAAAAAAAATACGAAAATGCAGGGCACATCAAAACATATAACCCGCTCTTTTCTTTATTTAAATGCATAGGACACAGACACAGACACAACACACTGACTCAGCAGGCACTTGCAGCGCCAGGATACCCGAATACCCTACTCCTGGAATCGGGGAGTATAACATGTCGTAGAGCAATTAATAACGGATTATAAGCGACTCTCGAGCGCGTTGACTGACAATGTGTCCAATGTCCGATGTCCTTCGTCGTCTGACGCCAGCGCAGCTTATTGACAAGACAGGACAAAAATGTCCTGGCCGCATCCCCAGCTATCCCAGTACTATGAACAAATGTATCTGCTCATCATCACACAGACAGACGACAGTCAACAGCTCAGAGCAAACTTTGCGGCGCTTTCTTATACGCTTCTTATTATTATTATTTTTCTTTGCTTTTATTTATATCTTTTATTTTTATATATATTTCTGGTATTCTATGCTTTGTCATATTTTTTGTTTGGTGGAACGTCTTGGGCTGGCTTTTAAGCTGATGAAAAGCAAAATTCAAAGTCGTCTGTCTTTTACAATTCTTCTATTTAGTTGTGTTTTTTATTTTGGCACCCCCCTCAGCTCTTTAAGCGGCTTGCTTGCTTTTCTCTTGCTCGGGGTGTTGGAATTTCAACAGATTAGCTCAGGCTTTATTGTTGATGGAGCGTATACAAAAGATTCCGCCGCATTTTGTTTTGACCCAAAGAGTTTCGTGACAAAGAAGTTAGCTTTTGTCAACGACTGTTTACCGTTGTGGCCAGATAACAACGGTAAGGACTTACCGTTAGATGCTCGAAAAAAAATGAATGCAGCAGAAACTGAAATTTTTTAATGCTAAGGAAAGCTCTGGGGAACTTCTAGGGTTCTACCTCACGATCCACTTTCGTTTGGAGATGTTTAGGCGTTAAGATAACTCCCTTGTTCTTTGCTTGAAATAGCCTTTGATATTTTAAACTGGAGGTGAACCCGGCAGATGCCAACTACCCAAATATTGGCTTGCCTGCTATTATATAATTTATTTCTTTGAAATTCATAGTTCAAGGTTCAAAAATGCCTCTCAAGCCTTGATGATTTTGGGCTAAGTTTTTGATCTTTTTCAATGTGTGCCCAATCCAATTTAATTTGCGCCTCTTGATTTCGACTTCTATAGGCGAAGTGTTTCTATTCTATTGTTCCCTCTTCATGGCTCAAAGCTCTCCTAAAAGTCCTATGGCCTGCAATATTCCAGTATTTTTTTTTTACTTTTGGCAACAACGATCTCCGGTGGGAAAACGTACATGCACTGGGGCTTAAGATAACGTAAGTCATGCGATGAAGTTTCTTCCTCCACGCTACAGAAGAGACATAGTCCACTATCCGCTATGCCAATTGCCTGTATATGAGATTAACGTTTATACGAATTTTCTTCATCGTGAAGAGTTCTTTCAAACAAGACCTTTAAAAGTTGAAACAAGTTTTCTGTTAATGCTGAAGATGTTGAAAATATTGGATTAGAGATCTTACAGGAGGGATTGTATGAGAGGCAAGCTTGATTTTAAGTTTCTGCTATTTTTGAAATCTTAACCTTTAGCGGATTAAATTCAGGTCTCTGTAGATACCGTCGTTCCAGAGTTTCCACGGTGTCCTTGTAATGTGAATATTGGATCTGCTTGCGTTGCCCCATAAGTTGGAGTCATGTGCCCAACTAGGTGAAGGGATTTCAATTAGATTCCATTTCTTTTTATCGAAAAGTAGATATTGCGTAATAATTAGTTTTCTTCGCATTTCCCACTAAGAGATCAAATGGAAAGATGAAATTAGTTATACCGGTATTAGAGATGATGAGAATGAGAAAGAGATCGTTCTCTGTTCCCCAAAGAGATATAAAAATCTTTATACCTTTAACAGAGATGGTTTATATATAATTATTGAATCTATTGTACACCCTTCATGGCTCAGAGCTCTCCCATAAGTCCTATGGCCTGCATGTATTCAAGTTTTTTATTTGGACCTACGGTAACAACGATCTCCAGTGGGAGAACGTACATGCCCAGGAGCTTGTTTCTTTTACCAGCGAGTGACATACTTTTATATAAGACATGCGATGAAGTTTATTCCTCCAAGCTACAGAAGGAACATAGTCCACTATACGCTATGCCAATGTTGTTTAAGTGCCTGCAGAGTCTACAATGTCCCAAGAAGGCACGCCATAATCCTCACGGTGTTCTTCCCGTGAGCTAGCATGACTTTGACCTCTTACGGTTGTAGTTAGAGAGGAAGATTTTTGACTGTTTAAGCCCTGCTATCTGAGCCTAATTAAGCAGTCGTTTATTATTCTCGTCTATTCTCAGTAGGTACCGTACCACGTGGCTAACAATCCCACAGTGTGATTCAGGTTCGATTAACTGTGTTGCTGCACCGGTCCTTGCAAGTTTATCTGCCAACTTATTTCCAGGAATGCTGTTATGTCCTGGAACCCATCTAATCATGAGCTTATTAATGGATCCTAATTTGTCCAGTGACGTTCTCACTTCTTTGACCAGCCTTGATGTGTTCTTAGATTTGCTTAATGCCTTTATCGAAGCTTGACTATGATGACAGGATGGACATTTGGCCCTGGGTCCTACTAGTAGACACGCTAATATTTGCCTCCTATTACCGCAGACAAAATACGTTTCTTCGTTATTCGATATTTTCGATAAGCCTAAAAGTTTATTTCGAAAAAGTGATCACACTTTCAAAAGTTGCAGCAAGATTCAATGTAGATTCATATTCGTAAATCTTTTCTTTATTAAATCAACTAATTGGGAAGTTCACCCAAATCGGTTTTTACACGGTTCCGATACGTTCCGAAAAAACGCGTGAAAAAAACATAAATTAAATCTTTATGCCGCTATGAAAATGAAATTAAAAGTGGAAACCCCCAACTGAATTTGTAACAGATTAGATTAATAAAAATATTTTTCATCTTAAACTCATTCAAATGGAATTTTTTATTGATTAAAAATTGATATTTCAAGATCGTGTTACTTCAAATCCGTATAAAAAACGTCGTTTAAGAACAGAATTGGACGCATATGAAATTATTTGAAGCAAAATTGCGCACTCGTTAAAATGTTTACACCTAATTTATTTCTAGGCCTGGGAGCAGGCTAATTGAACCATTGCCTGTATAACAGTGCGGGTGGGCCGGCCAGACATATGGTTACTCAACAGATACGGTGGAGTATTATAGTTACTCAACAAACCCGTTCCGTGTATATCTAGATGAGCAAAGTCCACGCAGTCCACCAGCGAATACAACACTGCCGCGGCCAGACATGATGATCCCGGCCCACGTCCAGTGTTGTCCAGATCATAAGTGACATTATTTCCCACTAACTCCTTAAAGTAACGAAAGAGTGGCATACGCCAAATTCGATCTCCTGTCATGGCGCCTGCCTTTTGGAATTGTTCGTTAATAAACTTTGAGTTAGTCCACAAGCCGGTGGCACTGCCACCTAGACCCGATTCCACGCCCTTATCCACCGTACCAATGCTAATGGCCATTTTGGGTTTATAGGTGTTCATTGCATATAAAAGAGGATCGGCGAGTAATACCGACGCTGGTTTGCCGACATTCTTAATGCCCAGGGTCATGCCGTTCATAAGAGTCACAACATCACCAGATTTCACAGCCATGCCCGAGGGCATATGCTCGCAGAGCGGCAACACGGCGGTTATGTTTAAGGGCAGGGACAGAGCGGCTGCAGCGCGCAGGACGCCTACACAGACGGCTGCACCAGCCATAGAGCCACGATACTGATCAAAGCCCAGCTTTTCCTTTAGACATAGGCCACCACTATTAAAGGTTATGCCTTGTCCTAGTAGCAGCACAGGTTTGTCTTCAGGAGAAGTACCACAATAGCTGCATTCGAGCAGCAAGGGGGGTTCACATGAGCCCTTGGCTATTGTAAGGAATGAGTTAAGACCCATATCCTCAATCCACTCCAAGGGGCGCACTTCTACGGATACACCGCAGGGACATAAGGCATCCACAGTGGCCTGAGCGAAGATGGAGGGCGTCATTAGATTAGCTGGCGTGTCGCTTAAACGACGCGCCAAGTTCTGTGATTCGGCCTTGAAAAGACCGCGCAACCAGGCATCCTGATCACCCTTGCCGTACAGCTCCAGCGTGGGCGTGGATATGCGATTCTTCTTGAGCTTATGGGAGTTAAAATGCCAAACCGCCATTCCAGCACCCTCAGCTGCCTGCTCGGGATAATCCATGCCATCCACATATACTTCTGCCACGCCCTGCATCTGCAAAGCTCTTGCACCGGTAGCAGCAGCTATGCGCACATTTTCAAAACCCTCGTCCAGTTCCTCCAGCTCATTGTAGCCGGCACCATCAGGACCAGCGCCAACGACAGCCACAGCATTATATTTTCCATCAAGGCCGCCAAAAACGATGCCCTGACCCAGCTCTCCCGTCATGCCGCGCTCTTTGATAAGAGCTTCGACCTTGCCATCCAGTTCCTCATCGAGCGACTTGGCTTCGGCCGTCATTTCATATTTTCCTTTATCTGTATAAACGCCAACGACCACGCCCTTTAGGCTTTTGCATTCCGTGGCAAAAGTGCGCAATCCTACTGGCCGCAGATACACGAATAATTTTGCATGACGTGCGCTATTCATCGAAAGGATTCCACGAGTTACCGACATTTTTATTTCGAAAATATAAAATTATTTGCCCACCAAATTTATTATTTTTTTTACTAATTTGAAAACAATTTGTAATACACCAAAATATAAACTAAAGGAAAAATTTGTAAGTGCTTTGTCGATGCTAACAGAAAATTTTGTGAGTGCTTTGTCGAAGCTAGCAATTTTCTTGAAAATTTTTGAATAACTTCTTTTAAAAAGAGTACTAGACGAAGTAGCCATCATTCCGGAACATCAGTTAGGCTTCAGGAAAGGTCATGGAACTATTGAACAATGTCATCGAATAGTCAACATTATTACGGATTCGCTTGAAAAAAAGTACTGCTCTGCGGCTTTTCTTGACGTACAGCAAGCATTCGAAAGGGCTTGCCACAAAGGCCTGCTATACAAGATTAAATCTTGGCTTCCTGCTCCGTTCTACCTCCTAATAAAATCATACCTAAAGGGTCATAGGTTTTACGTCCAGGAACAAAGTGAGTAATCTTTGCTTCAATGTATTAACGCAGGAGTTCCTCAAGGCTTCAGTATTGTACACTATATTCACATCGCCAATTTCAAGAAGAGTAGACGTCGCAACTTACGTTGAGGACACGGCATCTCTCTGGAAGCATCTCAACTTCTGCAGTCTCATTTGAGTTTGTTAGAGAAATAGTTAACCGAATGGAAAATAGTAGGAAACTCGCATAAATCCGCCCAGACTACATTTGCATTGAGGAATCGGTTCGGCTATACGGATCTGAAATTCCCCAAAGTGATGTCGTTAAATAGCTTAGAATGCGTGGAAGGCGCTTATAAACGCCAATCAATAGGATAAAAACTCTTAATATATAAATAAAGGGAAATATTGAAATGATTGACGGACCTGAATTCCAGTGAAGAGGTAAACTTAGCCACAAGAATTGCTGGTCAACTTTTTTCTAAGAGCTATTTTCCTTTCTAGTTTCGATTAGCTCCCACGCCTGCCTACTTATTTTACCAACGAAATCTCAATTTACATTTCTTCCATCAATACAAGACAGTATATGAGATTAAAGTTACAAATTTTCTTCATCGATTAAGAGTTCTTTCGAACAAGACCTTTAAAAGTTGGAACAAGTTTTCTGTTAATGCTGAAGATGTTGAAAATACCGGATTAGAGATCTTGCAAGAGGGATTGTATGTGAAGCGAGCTTGATGATCTTAACCTTTAGCAGGTTAAAAATTCAGGTTTCTGTTAATACCGTCGTTCAAGAGATTCCACGGTGCCCTTATAATGTGAATATTGCATCTGCTTGCGCTGCCCCATAAATCGGAGACATATTTCCAACTAGGTGAAGAAAATTCAATTAGAGTCCATTCCTTTATATCTAAAAGAAGATTTTGCGCAATAATTGTTGTTCTTCGCATTGCGCACTAAGGGATCATAGGGGGAGCTAAAAATAGTTATACCAGCACTAGAGATGATAATGATGAGAAAGAGATCGATCTCGGAGTGTTTCACTGTTTCCCAAAGAGAGATAAAAATCTTTATAACTTTAACAGAGATGGTTTATTTATTATTATTGGGTGTAAAATGTACTGCGACCCAAGTAGATCTATTGTACACCCTTCATGGCTCTGAGCTCTCCCATAAGTCCTATGGCCTGCATGTATTCCAGTATTTTATTTGGACCTATGGTAACAACGATCTCCAGTGGGAGAACGTACATGCCCAGGGGCTTGTTTCTTTTACCAGCGAGTGCCGTACATTCACATAAGACATGCGATGAAGTTTCTTCCTCCATGCTACAGAAGGGACATAGTCCACTATCTGCTATGCCAATTTTGTTTAGGTGGCTGCGGAGTCTACAATGTCCCTAGAATGCCCGTCATAGTCCTCACGGTGTTCTTCCCGTGAGCTATCATGACTTTGAACCTCTTACGGTTGAAGTTAGACAGAAGGGTTTTTGACTGTTTAAGCCCTGGTACCTGTACCCAGTAAAGCAGTCGTTGGTTATTCTCTTCTACTCTCAGTACGTGCCGTACCACATGGTTACCAATCCCACAGTGTGGCTCAGGTCCATTTAGCGGTGTTGCCGCACCAGTCCTTGTAAGTTTATCTGTCATTTCCAGGAATGTTGTTATGTCCTGGAACCTATCTAATCGTGAGCTTATTCCTGGATCCTAATTTGTTCAGTGACGTTCCCACTTCTTTGCCCAGCCTTGATGTGATCTATGTGAAATATGTTTGTATTTAGGCCAGAAAAATTTATCTGCGTATTTCGCAGTTGTTACTAAAAGATTGTAGGGAGACATGAAAATGGTTATACTGTTACCAGAGATGATGCTGATGGCACATTAATGAGAATGAGATCTTCTCTGGGTGTTGCCTAGTGCCCACTAAGATGTTAAAGTGAGAGACAAAAATGGATTTACCGATACCAGAGATCATGCTAAAGGCACAGGGATAAGAGTGTTTCGCAGTTCCTACTAGGGGATCAAACGTATAGATGAATATGGTTATATTAATAACAAAGAGGATGCTGAAGGCAAGTGAATAGATTTTGCTCTGGATACTTTGCAATTCCCACTAGGAGATCATAGAGCGAGATAACTAATTTACTGATAATGGATATTTAACTCATAGATGAACTCATTTGAAAGAAGTGTTAGTGGATCGGCCATACGCTCCTCGAAAAGCAAGCAATGCGCTGGAACTCTTTTCAGCAAGCAGGGCGCAGAGTTGGAAGACCACGTAACACCCGGAGGAGATCCACGGAAGATAAAATAAAATCTCTGGGGCTTAGCTGGAACGAATTAAGAAATATAGCCCAAAATCGAGTTGGATGGACGGAAATTAAAGACACCCTATTCTCCAATAGGAGATAAAGGATATATATAACGAGTGATTTTTTTAAGTGGTATAGTATTTGATTTAAAAAATAACCACACAAAATTTGAACATTTTGATTAAATCTTTATTGGAATCGATAGAACAAACAATATAATTTAATGTTTGAAGAAGATTTCATGCAAATGTTGGCCGCGGCTCCGCTTTAAATGTCCCTTGCGCAAGGTCCAATTTTGGCACACTCTCTCCAACATATCGACCGGTATTTCACGAATAAATGCATCAACATTGGCTTCCAGTGCGTCAATCGTTGCTGGTTTATCCCTGTATACATGAGCCTTAATATGGCCCCACAAGAAATAATCCAAAGGCGTTAAATCACACGATCTAGGCGGCCAGTTGACGGGTTCCAAACGTGAGATAAACTTTTCATCGAAGGCGGCTCTTAATTGAGCCATTGTTTCGCGTGCCGTGTGGCATGTGACACCATCTTGTTGAAACCACATGTCAGGCATGTGCAAAAAAAGTCGTCAATCATCTCACGGTACCGCTCTCCATTCACAGTAACGTTCCGGCCGTTGTCATCTTCGAAGAAGTACGGCCCGATGATAACATCGGCCCATAATCCACACCAAACAGTGACTTTTTCGGGATGCATTGGTAGCTCTTGCAACAGAAGCATTGCTGGTCTTCACTCCAGATGCGGAAATTTAGTCACAAGCTTTCGAATAGCTCCCTTAGTAGGCCGACCAAACTGCCTATGAGTGCGCGATATACTTTCTTAACCGAGCATGCATTTTGATAGTAAAATTCAATAATTTGGAAGCGATGTTTGATCGTAAATCGATTCATGGTTAAATTATAGACCAAACTGAACATGTTTCACAATAACACAAGACACGATTCACGCGTGATCTATCAAAAACAGTGTCGCCATAAAGATACCAGCAAAAAAATCACCCTTTACTTATACGTATGGATTGGAAAGAGAAAATTCGTTCACTTTACTTAAGTTTAAGATAAAAGTGAAATGGAAACTGTGACCTAAGAAGTTTATTTAAAAGTGTCAATTATTTCTGGTTTTGTGTTTTTTGAGGAACTTATCTCTTTAGGGAAGACTATGCACAAAACCCCACAAAAATTTCAACAAATCTAAGGTAGCAACTGCAAATAGTTTTGTATAATATTTTTTTTCCCCAAATTCTACAATAGTTTGAGTCTAATGACTCATTTGGTTTGCAAAAATACAAAACCTTTTAAGCATGTTGGTCAAAGTTGGTCTGACAACAACAACAAAAGAAGCAAAAAAAATTCCCCAAACAATAAAATTGCGAAAAATTTGTAATTAACCTTATATTGATTGAATTTTAAACGCGCTTAAGCGTGGCCCATGACGATGCCTCACGCAGGCATAGAGTTGCCACCCGTTGCTTTTTGTAGCAGCTACAGCCAATATGACCAGAGGCAGCAACTTTCGGTACAGATTAATCATTACAGGCATAGAACACTTAATTTTTATTTTATTTTTTTGTCGGCTATTTTTATACAATAATAATTTGCGAAAAGTTTTGGCAAATGTTACAATTTAAGCGGGGTACATTAACCCCATCAAGTTGCTGGAACGTTGACGAGATGCAAATTTATAGATACGAGCAGACGGTCTATGATGACAAGTTTTGTAAATCGGAGCAGAAGATTTGCAAGAAGCACCATGTCGACGTAGTCCAATCAAATGCGGGCGATAAGCGAACCAACAACAACAACAACAACAAAAAAAAATAATAAATACAACTCTGGGACAACAGCCGTTATGTGAACGTGTTGGTTGGTCTGAGGAGCAAAGACTTGGAGATCTATGCGAATTTTTTTTGATATATTTTATTTTTTTTTGGGCAAAACTTTGACCCAATTTGGGTTTGTCGAAGCGCGGGCTATGCATAAAGCCTTTTGGATGCCCCGGCGCGTTGATTAATTGACTTGCTCAACACAGACACACACAGATACAAAGTTACACATGGATACACACACACAAGCACACGCACAGTTGTACTCTCTCTCTGGCTCTCTCCGCTCTCTTCGATAGGCAGCTGTGCCTTCAACTCCTACCAGCTAATTGAGGAAATCGAATGTAAAATTATGTGCCAAAAAAAAGAAGAGAGCCAAGAAAAAAAAATTCGCAAGCCGTGACGCATTTTTGTATTTTATTTTTTTGCTAAGCGAAGCAAATGCGGCTAATTTATGCGGCCAAAGTATCTGATAGATACACGTTTGGCCATTGACCATTGCTTAATGCTCAAGCCAAGAAATTCACATGAACAACAAGTTTTTGACCTGGTCTTTTGCTGCTGCTGGCTTCAGCTCTTCTTCTTTTGTTGTTCCAGATGTTGTTGTTGTCGTTGCTGTTGTTGTTGCCGCTTTTGGGCGAAATTGTTTTGCAATTTTCACTTTGGTCTGCCATAAATTTTCATTCCCCGCAAAACGCCCACTGCCAAAATGTGTTGAAATTTTTTTTGCTGCCGCTCAGCTTACAGTTTACAGCTAATCGGTTTCTTTCAAGCCGCTACCCCGCTCCGCTCCCCTTCCCCATGCCACACTCTTTATGGCATCTCTTCTGTCTTTTTCCCAGGTAGTATCTTGACTCAGCAAGCGCATATGTTACCTTTATTTTTATTTTGTATTCTGTTTTTTTTTTTTTTTTTTTTTGCGGGAAAATAAATATAGATATGTGTGACAATCAAGTTGACGCAACTTGATTGAACCAGATACTGGACACTCGATTAGATGCGATGGGGCCAGAATAACTGAAGCGCATGGCTTTTAATGTTTTTTTTTATGATTAGGGTTACTATCCAATATTAACCTCGTTTCGTAATGCCAAATTCCAATTGATTAAAGAGTTATCGATAACTGAATAATAATGTAGACTTTTTTTACTACAATATATCTTGTATGCGAATATTATATTATTATTATATATTATTTTTTTTAACGTTTCTTTTTTAAATTTGTCAAATGTTGATTATTTTTCAATGATAATTACATTTTTTTCGTAAAATGTTTTTTGGGCGAACATACTTCAAAACATATTCTGAACTAAAAAAAATAATATTTTTTTTTAATTTTATTGTTTAATTAATGATAACTGAATATTTTTCTAGATTTAAGCATATATCCGAGAAACGCAATGTCTTGCTTATGTTTCTTTATTTAAATTTTTTTCTTAAGGTTCTTTTAAATTTGGGAAATATCGATTATTTCTCTAG
Source organism: Chymomyza amoena (assembly GCA_037043745.1). Taxonomy (NCBI): domain Eukaryota; kingdom Metazoa; phylum Arthropoda; class Insecta; order Diptera; family Drosophilidae; genus Chymomyza; species Chymomyza amoena. Next base: position 244,022 of record JBAMAX010000517.1, read on the forward strand.
TTGGTGAAATAGAATATTTTAGTGGAATTTACCATATCTTGTAAACTCTGAACTTGAAAAATACTATATTTTGATTTTATTTTTTTTTTTGTAAAGAGTCTAGCTTGATAAGGTACTGAAAACTGTCTCCAGCGATTTTTGACGTGCTTTTCGTTTTTATTTATTTGTGACTAAGCTACTGAATATTTTTTGAGCCAAATTTTTTTTTAACCTGTTGGTTACAGGGCTTTTAAAAATATATATTTCTTTTTTAACCATCATATTTTTTAAAAAAAAAAAAGAAATTTTCTTAATTTGAAAAATTCAATTTTCTTAGTTTTTTAAAGAATTTTCCTTAAAAATGTCAATCACCATTTTTTTTTAAGACGTGTTTTTATACGTTCTTTATATGGTGTGAATATGAATATAATCAATTTGGTCCAGTAATGTTTAAATGTATGAAAACAAATATTTTTTTTTGTCAAAAGATGGTAAAAATGATAATAAATTTTTATAATATTTATTGGAATGCATACTATTTGATTTTATGGTAAAAAAATATATTTGTTTTGTAGGTAAATATAAAATAATATGGCTACACATTTTTTTTTGTAATAATTTTCATTACATGATGCTTCAAAAAAAATGTGTTGGATTGTATTTAACTTAAGAAATTAAGCCAATTTAACACTTTCAATATGAAAAATTCATTTTTTTAACAGATATATTTTATAAAAAAAATATGAAATTTTCTTATTTTTTTTTAATGTTCCTTCAATATGTCAATCACCATCGATTTTTAAGAAGTGTTTTTATATATTTCTTATATGGGTGAATATGGTTCAACTCGATTTGGTGGAACAATGTAAAAAAAAATTAAACGAAAATTTTGTAGTTTTTTTTTTAATTGTTTAAAGTTACCAAACATTATACAAAATTTGTATAATATTAATTGGAATGCATATTTCTTGTTTCGTGATGAAAAAAATTATTTCTTTTGTAGGTAAATATAAACATTATAACGATTTTTTACTAATCTTCAATAAATGGTGCAATTTCAATAAATAAGTGTGGGCGTATATTTAACATAAAAGATTAAAGTAACCCTTTGCCCAATATTTATCGAATTAATGGTAACTGAATATTTTTGTATAATTTACGATATCTCGAAAAAATATATTTATTAATTTTTTTATTTTTAAATATGGAGTTGACAATAACAGAATATTTTGATAGAATTTGCCTCTCATCAGCGTATAAAGATAGTATTTGAAAAAAAAAGAAAATTTATCTCTGAGCTTTAAAAAAAAATCTATATTTTGTGAATTTTTGTTTGTTTTTATTTATAAAATTCAAATTAGATATCGAGTTAACGAAATCAGAATAAATTTATATACATTAACAAAAAAGAAAATGTGTCTTTGAGCTTTGAAAAATTCGATATTTGGTTTATTTTTTGTTAAATATGTCAACGATAACTAAATATTAAGCACATAAAATTATTTGATAAAAATTATCAATCAAAAAATCCAATGGGAATTAATTTTTAAAACATTGTAAGCCATACAATAATGTTTTACTTTTTTTGTTTATTTTCTTTACAATCTATCCAGGAATAATAGGTTAATGATTATACATAATTAAATTGCCTGCTCCTCCCTATAGATCGTCAGTTCGTTCTCTTTTAAGGAAGCTCTTTGCATCGAATCTTCCCTCTCCGGGAAAACTGCGACAAAGTTGTCGTCTCGCAAAAGAAACCCGACCCGCGACTGGCTTTTAGGCTGTAGGATATTTTTGCAATACTCTTTTTTCTTTTAAAGGGATATTTAAATAAAACTTAGCTGGATAACTTACTTTGTCTCAAATGGCTTCACTTTTGAAGTGTTTAAGCTAACTTGTTTTTATTAATTTTCTTATAAATGTTGTTATTCTGCCCAATCATAACCTTCTTCATTTTATATACTTTCTTTGGGTTTTCCATCTTGTCTTTTAACTTGAAACTTTTAAAGGCTATAAGCTTAAAGTAATTAAAGTTGCATATGGGGTAGGTGCTCTAGCTTATGTCTTACTTGCTTATGATCTGCCTAAATTAGTTTCTTCTTCTAATTATATTCTATAATGATCAATTTTTATATAATACACCCATACCTCGCCTTACGGCCTAGATACGTTCCACGAAACTTGGCCGTATAACGAATCAAGTATTCTAATACAAATTCATACAAATTCAATGGGATCGGTTCCAAATTTTGTAAATATCTGACATATATTTTTATTTTATTTAAATCAAAAACATAAGTACATTCATTTGTACATAAATTAATAACAGATTACAGCAATAATAATAATAATATATAAATAATAAAAAAAACAACTTCATTTTATATAAAATATGTATACATAATTATTTTTTTTAATGGCTTTAATCCGAAGATGATGAAAAAATTGTAACACGCAGATAAGTGTCATCATTTTTCGCTGGTAGGAATGGGTATGGCTTAAAAAATTTGTCCAACGTTGTTTGTTTTGCCTTTTTGTCCATTGATTTGTAACAGCTAATGGTTGAGTCGGGGATCGTTTTCAAGGAGGATGTTTATTCCTTCGAAATAGGAAAAAGCATTCGACTAATTTTTGATGTGCGTTGTTTGGATACAACAGGTTTTGTTTCTTCATCAAATACCGGCTCTGCTAGCAATTGAATGAATTCCTCATATGAAAGGGGTTCTTTTTCAGCTTCAAGTAAATCAATCATATCTCGTTCGTTTAAACCTTCAAAGCCGAGATCATGTGCAAGATCCAAAATGTTTTGCTTAATTTCAGGAAGGAAATTTACTTTGGCTTCCGTACTTTTTACAAATTTTGGCCAAATTTTTTTTAAACATGGTTCATTGTTGTTAATTTCATTTCTTTCTATGATTCACTGATGCTGTCAACAGCATTCTTGATGTTTAAGTTTTTCCAAAATGTTTTAATTGAAGATTTACCACCGGTTTCTCTTATAAGTTGTCGGAAAATTCGGCGTAGGTAATATGTCCTAAAAGTGGCTATTGCTATCAGTGGTTGGATCAGAGCTGTTGTATTTTTCGGAAGGTATTCAATCATGCTATCTTCAGATAGTCCGGATAAATTAGTAGGATGTCCTGGTGCATTATCAAAAATTAGCAACACGTTGTTGCTTAAGTTTGTGTTTCGTAAATATTGTTGCACTTCTGTACAAAAGTGATTTTTGAACCAGTCCTCAAAAGTAGCTTTAGTCATCCAAGCTTCTTGTTGGATCTCCATATGACGGGTAATTGATTTTTATTTAGTTCTTTAAAAGACCTTGGATTTTCGGACAACTATATCAAAAGTGGTTTTACTTTAAAATCACCCGCGGCATTTGCACCAAGTAGCAAATTTAATCGTTTCTAACACACAATATAGCCAGGCGCAGATTTTTCGGTTTTTGATATGTACATCCGATCAGCCATTCGCTTCCAATAAAGCCTTGTTTCGTGTACGTTAATCACTTGTTCAGGTTTATAACCACCTCTTTTAACAATTCCCTTTAAAATGTTGGGATATTTCTCAGATGCGGCCTCATCACCATTCTCGGCTTGCTTAGAATGTGACATCATCTGCAGATTCATCGATATCTCCATTCTTTAAATTTTCAAAAATACTTAAAGCTTTTTCCTGAATAGTCATTCAACTATTGGCATTCTACGTTTGTTAGTGTCCTCAATCCATATAATCAATAATGCTTCCATTTTTTCAATAATCGAATCAAGCAGCTTTGTATTTGTTGTGTTTCGAGGTTAGCGTCAAAATACGTCATAGCGGCAAAAACGTTCAATACAATCGAAAAAAAATTTGAAATAGTTTTTCTGGCCGTTATAGCGAAACATTTTAGGTCGTATAACGAAACTGTGCCTTACTTGAGGAGGGCCGTTATAGCAAAATGCCGTATAAAGAGCGCCCGTATAGCGAGGTATGGGTGTACTTCTTTAGCTTCATCTAGTTATGTATTGTTACTTAAGTCCTTTTTAATAAGATGAAAATAAAAGTTGAGATATTTTATTATTCTATACCTTTTTTAGACTTCTCTATCTTGGGTGTCTCTGAGCTTTCTTTTTTAAGCATTTAACTATTTTTTGGTCGACTGAAATTTTGAGATTCCAAATCAACTCTGCTTATTAGTCAGTAGTGTTTAACAATTATTATTATCATGAACAGATCATCTAAAATTTTTAACTAACTACGAATACCAGTTCATACCTTATCATCAACTACATATGTTTTATCTATGTCATACTCAGATATCCAAGAAATATGATGACAATTATTTTGCATGCTCCCTTTTGGCCAACTTTTTTTTTTTTTTTGGCACACTGTCAAACACGAATCGAGTTTTTTTTGGAGCTTTTGTATAACCCAGTTTTGAAACTGTTGCAACTAGTACATAGGAAACCTAGCAAAATGGGGACTACAATAACAATATGAGAACAACTAACACCCAAATCTAATATGTTACGCATAAATAAAGCAACAACTACAACAACAAAGATACAAAGATACAAAAAGCAGAACGGGGCAAAAAAGTAGCAAAAAAAAAAAAGAAAAGCAGCAACATAATTTTTGCAAACTTTTGACCTTTTTTAGTTCATTGACTTGAGGTAGTTCTTCGTTGCTCTGCTTAAAGTTGTTGTACATAAGACGTTGGTTGTTGTAGTTGTCGTTGTTGTTGTTGTTGCTCTTGTTATGTTAGCCATCTGGCAATCTATGTATCTATCTATTTATCTAACTATCTATTCATCATAGAATAAACGCAAAACTGAAGCTGTCTTTAAATTGTATTTTGTGGCTTTAAGATTTTTTTGCGCCAAGGCAAAAATATTTAACAAGCTTTTTGGATTTGCATTAAACATAAAAATTAATTAAAAATTATATAGAAAGCAGCGTTATAGTGTGAAGCTTGTATCTGTGTGTATGTGTGTATCCAGCAGATACTCAGCTGTGTCTATAGATACGCGCATTTGCCGTGCATTGCCGCCAAAAGTTGATTAAACTTGGCTCTTCAACAAAGTTCAACGCACGAACAGGCAACAAATTTCATTTGTATCTGTTAGATACATTCACACACACAGTGGAAAAGTGCGTGCAGCCTGCGTTAGCTTTGTCTGCGTCACTTGGGCATAATACAATCTAAAAAAAAAAGTTCCAGATACAGTCGCTGCAGTAGCTGACTGTGGCATACACTGCAACAACATAAAAAGTCAACCTCGAGTTGTTTATTAAACTCACGTAAGTCCACATTAGGGTGGCCCAAGCTATTAGGGCTAATATTTAGTCCAATTCAAATTGATGGCGCAAGATCAAGGTTAAGTTTTAAATTTTTTAGCTTTTGAAAGTATCACAAAAAAGTCAACCTTAAGTTATTTATCAAACTTACATAAGCGTGCATTAGGGTGGCCCCAACAATAATGGCAAATTTTTGAGGCAATGGAAATCGATGCCGATAGGCCAAAGTTAGGTTTGGACTTTTTCAGCTTTTAAACTTATATATATATAATTCCCTGTTAGACCCCTTGGAGGAGGGGCATAGGGGATCTCTATTAATAACTGTTCGAACAGAACAGGGACCTACAGTTTATAGCCGAATCCGAACGGCGGTGTCTTTAATTACTAGAGACTTTCATGGCAAATAGCGTCTTTGAGCTAGCGATGCCAGTGCTAGGCAAATGCACCAGTGCTACTGCGGGGAATCGAACCACCGACCTTCGGTTTTTGAGGCGAGTACGCTACCACTTAAGCCACCGACGGAAATTCTCAAGTTATTGCTTAAAAACTCGAAAATCGGTTGAAAAATGACAACGTTGTGATTGTTGGAGTGATCGCAGTTTTTTAGCGGTTTTTAAGCAATAACTTGAGAATTTCGGGGTGTTAGACGATTTTGAAACACACTATCGTGATGTACTCGTCAAGACCTACAACGTACACTAGGTTACTTGAAAAGTGCTTAATCACTGTTGTACAGTGTTATTGTAGGCTTGTAAAAATGGCAACCCTAATGTTATAATTAAATTTTTAGACTCTAGCTTGCATAAAAGGACAGAAGTGTCATCACTCGTCAAAACGACGACGCTTGATTTTTCTGCATATTTTTTAATTTTAGTTTCTATTGTGCAGAAAATTGCGCATAACATCATCATTCGTCAAAACGACGACGCTTGATTTTTTTTGCATCTTTTCTAATTTTAGGTTTTATTGTGAAGAAAATTTCGCATATTTTGCACGAAAAATTAATCTTCGTAAAACATCTTTGTTTTTTAGGGTAATATTGGGCCGAGAAACATGAAAAGGACAATCTTGTTTATTTTTTTAAGCACCGCTTTCGAGTTTTTTTCAATAAAAATATTTTTGGATTCTTCTTTTAGTTATTCGCTTATATCTCATGAACAAAATGTATTGACATCGAAGATACTTAGATCGAAAGGTATTAATTACTAGCAATCTATTGAGTCAATAGATATATATATTTGAATAATTATAAAATTACTCATTGGCTACAAGCAAACAAAGTTCCATAACAAAAGACTGATTTGCTAACCTGCCAAATTTTTCAGACGATTTACGAGAGTCTAACCACGAATGTACTACAAAATCAAAAATAATCAATACGAACTTTTCAAGTTGCACCTAGTCACTACATTTGCTAGGTACCTTGACGAGTAGATGCACTGATAAGTGTGGTTTCAAAATTGTCCAATCACCCCCAAAATTCGATAAGCAAGTTTATAAGATGATCAATAAATTTAAAAATAATACCCAAGTTTGCTTAGGCGGGTACTAGCGTAAATCACATGGCCACTATCAGCTAACGTCGCCGATTTTTCAGACCGATTTTCGAGTATGCTTGCTGCGGTTTTGCGAAAGAAAGTTCCTCTTCAATGGAACAAATCGAATTACTTCCGAGAATCAGTGGAGAAACTAATTTGGTGTGATCGCAAAGCCCTCCAGGAAATTTAATTGGTTAAGCTTGACTTTACAAAGTTCTATAGCGTTACGAATAATCCTGTAGAAATGCTAATATCGCAGACTGCTGATTTTGAGCCTGCAAACCATAAGGGACGTCTTTTCCTTCTCGATTTGATTCTCCATGGAGTAGATATTAATTCTTAAGTACTTGAAATGCTTGATGTTCTTGATAGTATAGACGTTGGAACAAAATGCTACGTAAGAATGACGTCGAAGCTGGTGGCGAAAGTCGCAAACGCAATGATAAAGGCCGCAATGATAAAGGACGCTCTAGCTCCGGCTTCCTCCACTGACAACGAGCGCGTAGTTGCTTTCCCGTATGATCCTCAGTATAATCTTTATTTATTATGGTGTATGCATCAGATCTTAAAGGGATATTGAAATACTTTACTTATCTAAAACCGTAACGCAAATGACAATTTTTTAGTCTAAATAGTGATGAGCGATTAAGTTGTTGAAAGGATGTCACTTTGGACGGGCTCTGTTTGGCCAGAAGGTCATACGTGTTTTCATGGGGAAGCGCGGTTCGTTTTTCGTGTTTCTGTTGTATATACATTATTACATTGTCAATCTTTACATGTGCTGCAACAAAAAATGTCGTCTTTTTACGAGTTGCACCCGGGCGAACGAATTTTCATTGCAATTAAGATCATGCCATGAACTTGGTCTTCTCACACTATACATTAGGTTATCATCAGAAAACTTAGTCGCTTAACAGCATAGCACGTGGATCTAAACTTGATACTTTTATTGGAATCATCTTCGATGTTGGCGTTTCACAGAATAATTTGTTAAAATCAGCCCTATGAATAGCAGATAAATGCAGTGCCAACCAAAAATCCATGTTTTTTTGGGAATTCCAGGTAATCCATAAGATGATTTAAAATTGAATTTGTTCAGCAAATGAGTAGAATCCATCGTTGTATCTATTGCCATAACCAAGGCGTTTGATGGCAGTTAACCCCACAATTAATTTTAAAGGTTTTGCGTTGGTATACTCTGACCTAATCTGATCGGTACCAAATTGTTCAACTCGAATGGCATCCCTAGACACTTTTGACGAGGACGCAGTGAAGGACGTGTAGCAGTCACATACGTAATTTTTATGTAAAACCAAAAAAAATATTTAAAGTTCAATAATGAATGATAACAATACACAAAACTGCTTCCCGAAATTTCCCATTTGTAATTTTCTAGTAATAAATTTTTGAATATAGCGTTCGGAAATGAGGTATTACATAATAAGACCCCCTTAAACATACGGAGTCTAAGATCTTTAAACTCGGCTAGGAATTTTAGAGCAGTAAAAGCATTCAGAATGAACGTAGTCAAAATGACGAGCATTGTATTTTGTGTAAGTTTTTGCTATCAAGTGTAGTACTCCTGTGCTCAAATAGTTCTTATAGCTTTATTTTATAACTTTATTTCATTAAGCCAATACAATAATCTTTTAATGTGAAAATTAAGCAATTGCCTTCATGGGGCGCAAATTATGAAGACTTGAAGAGCCATTTTTATAAACTTAGATGCTGCTTGCGACTTAGGTGTTCTAAACGAGTATTTTACATAAAATATAAAAAGATCTAAGCAACATCCTGTTTGCCGATAGATCAGCTTTTTGGGGTTTTATAAGCTCATAAATTATTTACTGCCTCAATATGCTTCAAGCTGCAAAGAAGCCGCTCAAGCGACTTTTTATTTCGTTCTATCAGCAAGCCGTCTAAAAGACATTCTTATTACCGTTTACAAAATCTCTTATCTCTAATAATAACTCTACTCTGCAACTATAATAAAAACAAATTATTTATTATACAATTTATATCATCTGGCAAAAGAGTGTAACATCATCAGAACTTATGATGAGTGGAAAATTGACTGCAAGTCCCTTATAAATATAGAACCCTATGGGACTCATGAGATTACATTATTAAACTTTGGACTGTTGCATTCTACCATCCAAGTATAAGATAATCTAATGAGTCAAAGTTATAAAATAAGGAAGTTATGCTATACCGATCAAAAAGTTTTCCGGAATTTCGATTTAAAAGGCGCGCGCAAAATGAATCGGTATATTTTTTTTTTATGAGGTTGGTAGGATGGTTTTTGGTTTGGCAGCTGTTTTTGTTAGTCGAAAAAAGTACGCTCTTCGATTTTTGCAATGGAAAAAAATGTGTATCAACGAGTTTGTTTGAAATTTTGTGTTGCGAATGAATTTTCATGTGCCGATTCGCTTAAGATGTTGCAAAAGTCCTTCAGTGAGGACTGTATGTCCAAAACACAGGCATACGAGTGGTACAAATTGTTTAGAGAGGGTCGTGAAGACGTCACTGATTAGCCTCGTTCCGGTCGACCTTCAACATCAAATACCGAAGTAAACGTCGATGCTGTGAAGTAAATTGTGCTCGAAAATCGTAGTGTCGGTATTCGTGAGATTGCTTCAGACCTTGGCATCTCATATGGATCAGCCGAACACATTTGGGTTAAAGTTTTGGGCATGAAACGCGTCGCGGCCCGACTCGTGCCAAAAACGTTGAATTTTTTTTTTTTCGATTATTTTGGAATTTCTTTGGTCGCTCAGGCTCCGTATTCACCAGATATGGCACCGTGTGACTTTTTCCTGTTCCCCAAACTTAAATTGCCATTAAGAGGGAAGCGTTGTTGATACCATTGAGATCATCAAACAAAATTTGAGGGAGGAACTCAAAGCCATCCCTGCCCAGGCCTGCCAGAAGTGTATGTATGATTGGATCAAGTTTAGAATTCGTATGTAGGCTCTAATGGGGAATACTTCGAAGGCGATAATGAATGATTTTGATTAAAATTAAAGAAAAATGTCGTTTTTTTTACAATTTCCGGAAATTTTTTTATCTTCACCATTTATTAGATACTTAAAACGACTAAGGGACTTGCTATTTTGGCTATAATCGACAGACCTCGTTGAAGGTATTTGCAGCTATCAATGTTTAAAAATGGAAAGTAAAGAAAACGTATATCCCAAGACTACAAATAAATATATAAATAATATTCAAAAACAATTAATTAGAAATACAAGTTTATAAAAATACGTTAAAGTTATTAAAACAAAAAATTTTGTGCGCACTAATCTATCAAGTATGAGAATCGCGGAGAACAGCAGCTAAGTGTTAGAGCAGTAAAACATTACAAGTGTGAGCAGCTAAGCAATATTTTGACACTTATACGAGGGCAGCTTCAAAAGTCTGTGACTTTTTGATTTTTTTTTAATATTAGATTATCATTTTTTAAATTTAGGAATATGTTTTTATATTTCTTTTTGTAAAATGAATATTCTTTATTTTATTTTGCCGTTTTTCAATATCTTATGAGCTTTAAACGTGAATGGAAAATTTTAATACAAAATTTAAATTTTCATAAAAAAACAAACTTCTTTGTACGTAAAAACGATTATTTTAAATCATAAAATGATATTATTGTGATTGGATTTGCAAACGGAGAACCAATCGCCTTCTTTTATGTGGCTGCTATATCTTTTTTTTACGAAAATTTTCTGGAAACAACAGAATTAGGTGTATTTTCATATTTTGAAATTATTTTTTTTTTATACCAAAAAATACCAGGTCGTTTGCGTACCCAATGACCTTATAACGAAGCCTTGTCAGCTTAATTAAAAGTTCATCGATTACGAGAGACCATAGCAAGGGAGATAACACACCTCCTTGTGGACAACCTTTACAGCTCTTATGCTGACTGTTGTACCGTCTAGAGATGAAGTTATATCCCTCTGTCGGAGCATGGATTCAATCCGTGCGGTCACATTTGGTTCTATGTTCTACGGGCCAACGCTCTAGAGAAAGAACCGAAGTCAGTGTTGTCGAAAGCTCCCTCGACATCCAGGAATGCGCACAAAGCTATGTTCTTGGAGTCGAAAGAGTTGTCAATCTTTCTGACTAGGTGGTGTAAGGCAACCTCTGTTGACTTCCCTTTGGAATAGGCAAACTGCATTAGGCGCAGCGGGTTCGCGGCATGCAGTTTGTTTCTGATGTGCAGATCGAGAAGACTCTCTACTGTTTTCAGAAGGAATGAGGTTAGACTGATTGGGCTGTATGACTGGGCTTGTTCTATTGGCCTGTTGCCAGATTTGGGGATGAAGACAACCCGTACTCTCCTCCAAGAGTGAGGTATGTATCCCCTGTCAAAGCTTGCTCTAAACAGACACATCAGTGGGTTTAGGATGAAATCAAGACATTTCTGGAAAAGTGCTGGAAAAATTCCGTTCCCACCAGGTGCCTTGAAAGGTTCAAAGGAGCCAATTGCCCATCTTACTTTTGCGGCATCGAAAATAGTGCCAGATATTCTGGCAACCCCTCGGAGATTTGGCTCGATCCAATCTGAGAGTTGGGCATCCCAGATTGTCTAAAGCTACAAAGAGCCAAAAGGTCTATAATGAGAGCATTGTTCCTTAAGAAATAAAAAATATCATAAAATATCGTCATTTCGACGAACGATAAACTTTAACGTATAAAAATTAATGAAGACCCCAAAAGAAAGCGAAATAATGTTGATATCTATAGGGAAGTAACTTTAAAACGTCGTCTAAAAATGTATTTATTTATGTCGGTGAATATTATCCGAAGTGGCATGAGATCAAATATCGGCAAAAATCTAAAGACTGATTCGACGCATATATTTTGCTTAAATTTTCTACCCCAAGCTCTTATCGTCCAAATTGTGTTCCCTGCTTAAACTAATGCTCTACAGTGCCTCCTGCTGTGCCAATCTATAGTACCCTTGATCCTATAGGGATACAGTGTATACAAAAATAATAAAAAACTGCGACAGTTGTTTGACACGCGCTGGGTCATTGCCTGTGCCCTGTGCAAGTTGTTGTTATTTTTGTTGGCCGGTTCAAAGCACTACCAAAAAATAATCAATACATAAATACACTCAGATACACACAGATACACACACACACACACACAGCTACAGCTTTGAGTTTGAGATACATTTACAAATACTTTGCTGACTTTATCACTTGCCTGCCTTGGGCGTCATGCGGCAGTCACATTTTGTATCTAATTACAAATTTAAAGCAGCCGGCAGTAAACTGAAGCCAGCTGCTGACTGACTGGGAACCAGCATCATCTCTATTATTTTAGCATTGCTCAAAATAATCATTTATCTTCTTAATCGCCAAGGATGCCAGCAGCCAGAGAAGCCTAAGGCAGCCATAGCAAAGAGGGGGGGTTGCCAACTAGTGGAATCCTTTTATATGCTCAAGGCAGCGAAAGCTGCCAAATGTTTTGTCTATGTCATCCTGGCAGCAGCCTAACAATCCTGTCTGTCCATCCAATGCTTTGTCGGCTCACTCTGCCGTTAAATTAGAGGCAGTGCTAAAACTATGCAGCTGTCTGGGTAGCGCATCCATTCCCAAAACATCCCAAGACATTCCTAGAAATACGGAGTGGGTGAGTACTCCCTGCTCTAAAGCAGTAGACAACCAAGCAGTGTTTATTGTGGTCGTCGTTTCTTGTGATATTTGGCGTATGGAAGTTTAGCGAAGCTTTAGCTGTTGGTTTTCCAGTTGCTTGAACTATGCCTTAATCAAAAGGATTAGAAATATGCAGTTATTATAATTTAGAACGCGAATTTGAATCATTCAAAAACAAAAGGATTTAGAGTTTGGGTAGATCTAGTCTGGAAAATTGTAGATATTGAAGCATATAAGCTTCATATACATTTATTAAAGTTTTTAGATAACACCAAATAAGTGAAAATCGCTAAAATTTAACTACAGTCGTCGTGCCCATCGTCATCATTTATTTTTCTTTTAACATTTTATGACCTTTTTGTCATGTACTCAGAATGTACTCAGAAAACATAAAGCCTAGGAGGCAAAGTAGGTTAAAAAAAGAGAATAATCAAAACAAACTCACCGAAACTAACATTTTTCGATTAACAAAATTTCAAAGTTACTCACATCAAAATTCACAATTCCACCGAAAATGTTTTACCTCAAAAATTTTAATATTGACAAGTATTGGATGCCTTAAAATACGACTCATTGTTGCTTAAATTTAAAACTTTCGGATTTTCCAGATATTTTAATTCCCTGGGTGATGCCATAATTGGATGATTCTTCCCAATAAAGTTAAGTAGCCCGTAACAGTGTCCGAAGTCAATGCCCTTGGATATCTTTTGAAGCATTTGCCGTCGATCGTGCATTGTGAAGTTGGGTTGAGCACACCATATGGTCCGTGGATCATATTCTTTGTGATAACCTCGAACAATTCTGGATCATTTGTTTGAACTGGGATTTCCGCCGATATCACATCATCAATTTCATGCGGTAGTATTTTCTGACGTAATCCTCTCTTCTGCCATTCTACCGAATACATCCAGCAGCGAACCTCTCCGAATACACTGCTTTTGATAATAAGCAGGCCTGCTGTTTCATTGGGAAATTTCAGTGCTTGGCACTGGTCACATACCTTGTTCATTGTTCCAATTACAACAGATTGACGCGAGCTATAATCGGTTGTATTGTTATATTCGAATGCAGCTCTGTGCAGATTGGATGCATTGCGCATTTGCCTGAATGTTTTTTGGATTAAATTCTGTTCTGCATGGATTTCATCTGATTGATTCTGATAATCCGATTTCGTCTCATTCTCATTCGAATAAAATATAACTACAGTCGTCGTGCCCATCGTCATCATTTATTTTTCTTTTAACATTTTATGACCTTTTTGTCATGTACTCAGAATGTACTCAGAAAACATAAGGCCTAGGAGGCAAAGTAGGTTAAAAAAAGAGAATAATCAAAACAAACTCACCGAAACTAACATTTTTCGATTAACAAAATTTCAAAGTTACTCACATCAAAATTCACAATTCCACCGAAAATGTTTTACCTCAAAAATTTTAATATTGACAAGTATTGGATGCCTTAAAATACGACTCATTGTTGCTTAAATTTAAAACTTTCGGATTTTCCAGATACTTTAATTCCCTGGGTGATGCCATAATTGGATGATTCTTCCCAATAAAGTTAAATAATAACCCTCGTGAGTCCTATAAGGTGGACTATTCTGTTTGGCATATTTCTAAAGGTTTTGTAGTCAATTTTCCGGTCATCAAAAATTCGGACGATGTTACACTCTTCTGACCACTGCCTTAGTAATACAAATTGAAATCAATTTAGAAAATGATTTGGTTTACTAATGCGAGTCATTTCAAATTGAACTGCGATATGATTATAGTCTTGGTTGTTGCTCTCTTAGTTGGCTGGAACTATTTAAAGACCTTCCACCCGAAATTTACTTAAAATGAGCACATTGACGTTATGATCTATAAAACGCAAAGTCTTCAAAGCTTTATAGAAATATGATTGAAACAAGTTTCTGCATCAATAGCTTACTAAAATATTGATTTTAACACCGCTTTGGGATTAGGGATCACATGCCTGAAATCTTTTTATTGATCTATCATAAGTAGAAGTAGAAGGCGTATTCACTTAGTACTCCGCGTATAGAGAGGGTATTGCGTATAACATGGAAGGCGATCTTTTGGAAAGTATTAGATTCAACATCCCTAATTATCGTTGCCGGTATTTTGAACCTCTTTGTCTTAAACTATTAAGCCCTTTGTGTTCCTTATCGTAAGTATAAACATGGGCTTAAAACGCCTTACTTTCTGATTTCTTTTTAAAGCATATTTAGAGCTCTCCTCCAAACTGGTTAAGCCAATCAAGATATACAGCTTCCCAAGGTTCTTAGAACTAATTCTCTCTGGTTGTCAAGCGACGCAAATTAGTTTGTACGCAGATAATAATACCTTTTGAAGCAAAGATTTTTTTACCAGGCATTACTTGAAGTTTGGGAGTACCTTTTAATTAAAGGTTGCCATCTATGCCGAATATGGTGAGTGGCAAACCAATTTGTATCGCATAATATATAATAAATAGACAGACTTTTTACTTTTTTGATGCAAATTCGACAGAAAATATTAATTTGCAATAAATCGAAGTTTCTTCGTACTTTCATAATAGATAAGAAGATATGTCTAGACCACAAAGATATCCCTGACCCCTTGTATCATCATTTATTTAGAATTTTTGGCAAATATCCACGGTGTGTGAATATATAAATTTCCTGTGATCCTTAAATTCAGTAACAAGTTGTAAACAAACTTGGGTTAATCAATAAACGAGTCCATATCGATGTTATAAAATAATCTAAGCCAAACGCCCTAAACAATGTACTCTATTTGAGGCATAAGAAAAAAATCATTTAAACGATGTTACATGTTTCGAAACATTTTGTCAATTAAAAAATAAATAAAAACAAAAGGTGAAACAAATTAAAATTAAATTTAAGACATATTGAAAATAAATTTCAAAAATAGATTCCTCGACCCAAAAAAAAAACCCCAAAACACACTTTTGGCTAGAGGAAAAATACATTTTTTGGCCTTGTAGAAGGTCTAATTCGGTTTTTGAATATTTTGATAAAAACCTATTTTGACGAAAAGTGGGTGACTCGAAATTTATTTTAGACCCATAGTTTTTTGGGCAAAATCCCAAGAATCACCCCAAGAATCAAAATCGCTATGAGCCAACCTAATATATACATAACCAAGAAAAAGTTTAGGCCCAGTCTACCGATACCATTAAATACTCTATGTGAGAAATACCAAAATCATCTCAGCAAAATACTCGCATTGAGATCTTTTCCAAAAAAAAAAGTTTTGTTTTTAAACAATTAGTTACATCCTATGCATACTAAAACCGGGACAAACAATTCCACTTCTTTTTTAGCGATCAACTTCTTCAATAGTTTCTTATCAATTTTTCAAGATCTCCCAAAATGATTTTGATTGAAGTTGGACTCTTTTGTCTCACTCGTTGATTTAGCTCTTTCAACAAAAGTTTCATAGCATTGAGATCAGGTGTTTCAGGTGGTCATACCATGACTTTTTCGGTTCCTTCTTTTTCTTTCAAGAACCATACAAGAATTTTGATTAAAACTCAGCAGCATTAAAAAAGATATCCACAGGGAAATTGTCGGAGGGGATATATGAACTACTCATATTAGTTAAAATATGGTTTAAGAAGATGATCTGTATTTGATTTTTGAAATTTGCTTCTTAAACTTTCTGAGAATAGTGTAATTAGTACGTATACCTATATCAGTGTAAACAAAAATCGATAGCATTTCAAACAATTCATCTCAAATTCAACGCATTTCAGCTGCTTTATCTCGTTGAACTACTGCGACATATTTCACACTGATTTGCCTACAGTGACGTCACATGAAAGACAAGGCGTCAGCTGTCAGTGGAAACGTTACCGTCAACGTCAACGTCATGAGCGATGCTCAACGTGAAATGCTCTCCAAATGGCAGACATTCTAAAAATTATTGGAGCTATAAATTGGCGATGTCAGGGAAATGCTTTAAGCCACTTTCGCTGGCTGTTACCTTTTGACATTTGTTTCTAGCTGGTTTTTGATATCAAAATCGTTTAGGTTTTATTTCGTTTTCTGTGCTATCAGTAGTACTAGAAGGGTAATGGCCATGATGGCGAAGGACGACGAAAAACTCGACAGGAAGAGTAAATATTAGGCAATTTTAAAATTCGAAATTTATCTTTTCATAGTTTTAAAAAATTGTTGTATAGAATTGAAACTTCTGACTGGTTCAAATTTCAGCAGCTCATTTTAAGGCTAGTATACCATTAATTACGATTTCTTTTTCAAAATACAATAATTTTCTGCTAAAAAATGAAAATCGATTCAAAAAAAAATTAAGTTGAGTTGTCTCCATTTTTCAAAGTAAAATTTCTTCTTATAAAAATTGTACATATTTCCAAAAATAAAGTCAACTTATTTTTTTAAAATAAGAATTTAGTCCTAAAGAAATTTTCTTCCGAAAAATTAAGCCAACTTACCAATTTCGTTATGAATCGATTTCCGTGACATCGCTCCTATGCAGAATTAAAAACGTGTTCCCAAGGTTTTTCAAATCGAGTGAGCGAGGGTGGGAGAGTGGGAGAGAGTGAGAGTGCAAGCCCCACCAACTTGTCTGCAATGTTTTTTTTTTCGTCCTTTGAGTCACGCTTGTTAATGTGATTTCTAGTCGTCGCCGTTGTAGACGTCATTGCTGTGGTTGCCCTTGCCGCCTTATTAGCCACCATTAACACTTTTGCTACCAAAATCCCCCCCCGAGCAAGGCCCTAACCTAGCCCAGACACATACACAAACAGACAGAGACGGAGACGGAGCTGCGACAGTTGGCAGACAACAGAAACAACAACAACAATAAATAACAAGCGCGTAAAGTAGAGTCGAGACGGCAAGACCGACATTTGGATACACTGCAAAAAAAAGAGTAAGTAGTTGTATTTTATTTTTGAATTTTTGGCATTTCTTTGGGTTACTTGAATTAAGTATAATAAATTCTCAATATTTGCACAAAAAAAAACAATTTTTTTTAAATCGCTTTAAACTTTCGAAAACTAAAAATTTCTGTTTCAAATTTTATTCTGCTAAATTTAGTTTAACCCTTTGCACTCGAGCCTAAAAAGCAAAAGTAGCAACCTGCAACTCGAGAGCTATTTTTGTAAAAAGTGCATAAATTAATGTTTAAGAAAAATGCGGTCGCTGCAGTTAAACAAATCAATTTATTGTTACATATATTGTAATAAAGCATTATGTAGTTTATATTCAAGACTCAAAGAAGAAACTTAGGGCTTAAAACTTATCAAAGTGTAGTATTTTTCAAAGAAATCACCCATATGCAATCGAGGTTTATAGGGACAAGTATCGCAAAATTCCACAGTTTCCCGTTTCTGTCCTCGTTATTGCGTGTTGAAACAAACTACACAATCCCTTTTTTGCCCTTCCGCAAGATGTGAAGTCTTTTGTCAAGCCTAGCTTTTTGTTTTGAGGTGGATTGTCTTGATCGATCTTCTCGAAATTCGCCGACGGGTTGATCGACTAAGCGCTTGACAAACTTGTATGTTATGAAACTAATTTTGCCTTTGAGCTTAAAAATAGATTCATCGATACATATATTTTGCACTGGTATAAACTATTCTGTGAGTTTTGCATTTAGGTATTCCAAAAAATTACTGACCCGTCGAATCCTAGTTCTTATATCTCTTCTTTGCTGATCTACGGTTTCAAATGGAGCATCCAGAACAATTGCTGGAATCTTTCTCTGGTGAACACACTAGTTGACCAATAATCTTGCAAATTTGGCAAAACCATGTTACCCATATTCAAGATTACTCTGATAAAGGCCCGAAATTCCTCCTTGTTAGTGTAGCGCAATGAATGCCATATTGAATTTTGACTCAGAGTTTCTGTTCGAAATTTGTTGGTGGCGTATTTAGTTTACATTCACCAATATGGAATATTTGTAGCCCTGGACCTTTATTTCCCGTTGAAATAACTATCTAACATAAAAATTATCTAAGAATCAAAAGCGCTGAGTGAGATAAATAAGTGTGTCGCAAGTGCGGCGACATTCGAGTGGAAAGTGTTAAGTTTGATTTCATTATTCAGTTTAGAATATCTAATAATTTTCTTACTTCCTTACAAAAGACTCTCCGCTAATAACAAATTAGCTCTGAATAAAATAAAACTTACTCGTTTTTATTTGTTTTGGGCAAATGTCATCATTTCTTTATTGATTAGGCTCACATACATTCAATATACCAACAAATGGGTAGTTGTGAAAAGTAGTTTAAGAGCAAAAACCGTCCAAAATTAATATGAAAATTTTTGATATAGCCAACCTATTAAAAAAGGAGTTTCTTATTTCCTATATGTATATATAAAATAAACTAAACAAATTATAAAAAAAATAAAATAGGATTGAATTACATTATATGTACATAGATCTTGAGATAAGATATGCTTCGAAAATGTGATAAATAAAAATTTCAGTAATTTAAGAATTTAGAATACAAAAAATGTTTACAAAAACAAAGGTAAACATTTTTTTTTGTTGTCCCCTAACGAGGTAGTGAGAGATTTGAATTTAGAGGGACTTAAAAGTAAGCTCACAAAATTTCGATTTGTAGCTTTAATTATAATTGTAATTATTATATGACTATTACGAATCGAAAAAATAAATTAAAGAAATTTTAAACACAAACAAATCTAAAATCGTTAGCAAAATCTTAGTGTCATATATGAAATCTTGAAATACAATTTTTGTGGCTCCTTTTTTTGTAAAATTATTAAATTTACAATTTTAATAATTTTTTAATTATTTAATTTAAAATTTTAATTTCGGACTTGAAACTATTTCAAAATAAAGTTTTTGTGGCAATTTTTTTTGTTAAATTTATTTAATTAATCACTTGAACAGGTAAACTTGTTGAGAGCTATTTTTTTTTAAAAGGAAATTTTTTATGCAATTAATAATATTATTATATTATATTATTTTGCAAGTTTAAACTCAATGTCAATTTAATTTTAGATTATAAAATAATATATAATAGTTAAAATACATAAAGTTGGCTTCTAATAATTGTATGTAAAACAAATTATACAAAAATAATTCTTGAGATTATTGCTGGTTGTTAAAATAAGGATCAAATCTATTAATAAATAAATAAAATCCAATTAAATTGAACCTTTTTCTTTTAATTAAAGGCTTATTCTTATTTAAATGAATTGCATAGATCTAAATTGAAGAATTTATGGTTTCATTTAAAATTGATCTGAGTTATAAATACTCCCAATTCTGTTTAAAAACTTTTAAGAATGTTTCAGTGATTAATTTTCAGATTGAAATTTAGGAATGCCGAAAATTGCAAATATTATATTAGTGCTTTAGTTTACTCATTCATTTTTTTTAAGTCCTTACAATTTTTCTTTTAATCTTTTTGGTATTATTTTGTTCATAATGGCTGTTTTCACTTTTTTAAGTTGCAATTTATATTATGCTAAAAATCGCAATCAAAATTTTTTTTAAATTGTTTAATCTTGATTTAAAACTTTAAGTTTTTACTTAAATTATTTGAAGAGTTTCCGTTTTGGTTTTGAAAGACTAATATTTAAGAATGCTAAAAATCGGAATTGGGTGCAAAATATATATTTTTTATTAAAAATTATTTAAATCTTAATTAAATAATATTTGGACAAGTTTTATGAATTGTTGTCTAATTTTAATAATATTTCCTTTAGTTTTATTTATCATGCTTTAGTCATAATGCAAAGCCTAAAATTTTAGAATTTCGTTATATGAATAAAAGACTTTGTATATATTTTTTAAATTTGTTAAAAATTAGTTTCTTTTTTAAAGTTTCTAAATTTGAGCGTGCATAGTTTAATTTGAGAATAAGAAAAATAATTATTTTATAACTTTTTTTGCTTGTTTTGAATAAGGAATTTTACGAGCTAATGTAAAATTTGTTTCTTTATTAAGAACTTTTAATAAACATTTGCGCATATTTCTTCTAGGTTTGAAAGTAATAACTATTTACTCCACTTTTTTTAAATTTGAAATTTGATTATATGAAAAATTGTAAGTATATGATTTCTTACTTTTAGGCATTTTTGACCTTAATAAATGACTTTTTTCATGACATAGGATTTTTTTTAGTTGATTAAAATAAATTCTATAAATTTTAGCTTTTATCTTCATATAAGCGTATTGATCATATTTTAAAATTATTTAGTAATTCATGACTTACAATGTTTATTTTGGATTTTTTTATAAATTTTAATAAAGAGCTTTTTTCTCGCCATCAAATTTTTTTAGTTGTTTCAAATTTTATAAGTTTAGTGTTTTCTCTATAGATATAAGCATTTTAATCATATTTCAAAATCATTTAGTCATTAATTATTAAATACTTACAATGTAATTGAATTTTTTTTCTAGAGCTTTAGATCTAAAAGTATTTTTTCCCCGCCATAATATATATTTTTTTTTAAATTTTATAATTTTATTTTTTTTTTTTAAAGACTCTATTAATTAAAGACACCGCCGTTCGGATTTGCCTATAAACTGAAGGTCCCTGTTCTGTTCGAACAGTTATTAATAGAGATCCCCTATGCCCCTCCTCCACAGGGGTCTAACAGGGAATTATATTTTTTTTTAATTTTATTTTTTTTTAATAAGAATTTTAATTATTTTTTAATATTTCGAAGTAATTAATTATTAATTACTTACAATGTTTATTTAAGGTATTTTGGTATAGCTTTAGATCTTAAGAACAAATTTTCCACTCTATTACAATTTTTTTTTTGTTTACAATTTTTTAATTTTTCCCATTTTTTATTCAAGATATTAATCATATCTCAAAATTATTTAGTATTACTTTCAAAATTATGCTTTTTGTTTTAAGAAACGTTGACCCTACTGTAAGCATAATAAAAATAATTAATGCTAAAATCTCAATATAAGATTAAGTTTAAAGAACCAAAGGACTGCTAAGCCTTTTGCCGCCATTTTATATATATATATACTACGCCATTCTATAATACCCTTTACAGGGTATTAAAAATAAAATCTTCTTTGGTAAAAGTAAAGAAAATCGTTGATGTCGTCGCCTTCGTTTTCAGCAAAATTTTCCTTGCAGCATTTTGGGCGCTTCGTCATTGTAGTTGTCATTGTCATTGTTGTTGTTGCTGTTGTTGTTGTTGTTGTTGTTGTAGTGTTGTTGCCAGTGTTGTCCTTGTTGTTGGTGCTTTATTTAGTTTGGCTTTCATTGTGATTTGCATTGTCTGTTGGCTGCTTGTTGCTGCTAATTAAAAAACGTCTTGAATTTTTCGTTGGAATTTCGTCTTCCCGGTTTCCCAGCTACTCTTGGCCCCGAAAAATACAGCTGAGTGTGTTTGATTTGTCGAAAGTGCTTTTGGCTGGTAATGAGTCCAGACAGCACAAGCTTATAAAGGATTGCCTTAGGTTAGTGACATTCCCCAAAAAGGGGTTTTTGTTCACGTTAAAGTTGGCCCGTTTCTAAAACAGGTGCAAAGTTTTAATAACTATTTGTAAAGTTATTCATAGTTAATTAAGA
Organism: Chymomyza amoena; assembly: GCA_037043745.1. Taxonomy (NCBI): domain Eukaryota; kingdom Metazoa; phylum Arthropoda; class Insecta; order Diptera; family Drosophilidae; genus Chymomyza; species Chymomyza amoena. The sequence continues at coordinate 266,028 of JBAMAX010000517.1, forward strand.
GCTAGTAAGTGTAGCCAAAAAATAGTTTTCAATCTTAACTCAAGAATTTTTTGTTCTCTATGCTAAAATTCATCATTAAAATTTCTGTTTATTGTAGATTGCGAATATGCAGATAGATCTACTTGCAGTTACAAAAAAAAAAAAGACAGAGTTACAACAATGACGACACTTGCAACGATTTGAAGACCCCCATTAAGGCAGCAGCAGCAACCTTCACTTCGTAGACTTGGAACAGCACAAAAACATTAGTCCCCACCATCAGGCAGGAAAAAAATATATATATATATTTATATTTGCCCTAGCTGAGCGGGTCTATTGACTGTAGGAACATTTATTAAATTACAGTCTGTCAAGTAGCTTTAGAGCTTACACTTACTTATTGATTGGTGTTACAGAAGAGCCCTCTTTAAAAATAATATGGTATGTTTTATTTAATGGAAAAAGTCTTCTTAGAAGTGGCTACTAAGCGCAAGAATTTTAGTTCTATATAGCTAGAAATTTTACATAGGCCAACCGTATTTATATTGCTGTTAAGAAAGTTTTGTGCCTCCCAGAATCAATTATGCTTCCTTTAAGCGTTAGTGCTCCTTCATCATCATCGTTTGGCGCCACAGCTCTTTGTGAGCTTTGGCCTGCTGAACAAGATGCCTCCAGGTTGCACGATTATTTGCTGATTCTTTCCAGTTTTTTATCTTAATCTTATCCATATCCTCCTTTAGTTCTTCTATCCATCGCGATCTTGGTCTGCCTCTTGCTCTGGTGTTGTATGATTTTGCATCTAAGGTTTTCTTTTGGGCTCTAAAAGGTTTCAGTACGTTGACACGTGGCCTAGTGCTCCTTAGCTAGTCCAATTTCCGAGACAAAATTTATTATTTTATTTGATCCGTAAATAACCCAATCAGTGCCCGATTAGGGGATATTTTTGAAAGCAAGTAATCTGAATCTTTCTTTTGTTACTGAAGGCCTCAGTTCTCGTAAAACTCTTCTGATACTTTAGCCACGCTCATATTCTTATGTTGTGATATTCTCGTAGATGAGTTTTTTTTTCATTATCCAAGATGATGTAACTTAGCTCTGGTTTGTTCAGCCATTTTTTAACAAATTGGCGGTCCAAAGTTTTTTATAGGGTGGGTCATTTGCTGGTTTGGTTCTTAAACTTTTATAATTCGGAGCTCTTATAATTCAGATACCATAAAAGATTTAAAAGACGCAACAGTTAAGTCCTACGGACCATTATCGGCAATGAGGGCCAGCCAGATAATACTGTTACCAAACGTACCCGTGGAGTCAGCCATTGCGGTCATTTGGGTGATATTATTTTTATACATAAACTAGTGAGCCCGGCAGACGTTGTCCTGCCCAAACTTCTTGAATACTCTTAAAGTGAATAAATATCGTAAGATTCTCTAGTTAGCCTATCTGGAAAAATATAAGATTTTTAGATTAGTTTGCAGCTCGATTCAAACTTGCACCATTATTAGTCGAATGTCGCGCCTCACGGGTATGTCTTAATCGAATTCTTTCACGTTCATTGCGATCTTCACTTTCCTGGGTAGAACGATTAGAATGATAGTTAATTTGATTCGTTGCATTTCTTCCAATTGACATACATTATGTCATGATCGATTAGGAGACGGCATTCCCAATTGTCCTAATGCTTTATTAGGCATCGCTAAGCATAGATCTTCAATATGAATTAAAGCTTCATTGTAAACTTCGTGCGTAAATTAAATTACTGGATTACATTTTGCTTGATGTACTCGAAACAAAATATCTTCTGATAAATAATCTTGATATTTTATCCACGATTCAGGGCGATTTGATGGAAAACATGTTGCCAAAAGAATTTTGTTAGCTTAGGATTTTTACATTGAAAGTGACGTTGCATCAACTCTATACAGATAGGATCCCTTATGACATTTTTTCGTTTAAAGTAGTTTTGAAAAGATTAAATCTTTTTCCAAAAAATCTAAGAGCATAACCAAAGTCGGACAATTCTTGGACTGCCTTATATTTTTTTATAGCCAAGTTTTCGATTGTAATCGCTGGATGCTTTGTAAGTAACCGATGCCGCCAAACGGCGCCATCCAACAACAACACAAGCAACAACAACAACAACAACAAATTCAAGTACTAAACAAAACACAGTAGTTTAGTTCGGAGTACAATTAATTGAACACCAACAACAAATTGATTGCGCGAACAACAACCACAACAGCAACAACAACAACAACATCTATAAAGGGAATTGGTTCCCCAACAAACAACCAAATGATCAATGAGCCAGGGGCTACAACAACAACAACAACAGCAACAAGAACAACCTTAAGAGAAATGGCATTGGCAACAACATGACACATTGTTCACATGCCAAAGCGCGCCGAAAGCGCCAAAGACCAGGCCAGAAACTGAACTTGGTCGAGATGGTAATACCTATAGACATACTTACCATACGGAGATGAAAAGATGAAGACGACAATTCGAGCTAGGATTAAACAACTACAAATACAACAACAAACATAAAAGCAACATCATCAGGAACATCGAATGCGACATGTAGCTACACTGCTGGAAAATAGAGTATAATTGTGGACATGACGTACACTTAGAGAACCCACGTTGGATAAGCTCGATGAAGTTGTTTGCCTAGTTTTATAAACAGCTCACTTGACCCAACAACCTAACCTATAACTCACTCCCTTTTTCTTGCAGTGTTGTTCTACTCTGCTTGCTCTGCTTTGATCTGCTTCTTTGTTCATCCAACTCATTGCCGCCCATTAATAAAATCAAGCAGCTCTTACTAAGCTACAAAAATATCCCTAGTTGGCTAATTAGCGTCAACATTGTTGCTGGCCACATGTTGCAAGTTGCTGACAAACACGCTGACATGACTCTGCATGTCTGCCAATATTCAAAGTCTCTGACTATAATTGTGGCCATGTGTGTTTGATAGTATGAGCTAGACCTGGAGCTGGGGTCTGGGGTCTGGGTGGGGCTGCACTTGGAAAAGGTTTGGACAAAAGATAAACAAAAAACTTTCACTTGACGTTGAGTAAACAAATATTGAGGCTAAGGCGCTGGCTGTCAATTTAAAGACGCCTCGAAAATGAAATGAAATTGGGCGCCAAAATGATATAAAACCAACAACAATGGTAATAAAAAATAATCAGTTGGCTGGCAGGGGGGGATATTAGGTACATACATATGTCTATGATGTCATGGGGCTACTTTGATCAGCAAACAGCCCTAACAAATAATCATACTCAATTTCGAATACTCTATAAATAGCTTATATGCTATTTTAATGAAATTCGGGCAATTTTTGGGAAAATGTATTAGTTACACAGGTCTACAAATACAGGGGTCATGTGAGTTGTTGGAATGCTTAGGGTTATTTCCGAAGTAATTTGGTGCGTAGAATCCGAATCAGGCGTCATAACTGGCCCATCACGTCAGGATTTTGAGATATTTGAGGTTATGTACCCAAAAAACGGCCTTTCTCTCCAGTTACATCATTTAGTACAACTCTTACCCTTTAATTTAAGGGTTCAAGAGATCAATTTCGATTTTTTTTCGCAAAGTTATGGCTTTTCGAAGTTACGAGATATATCCCTTCGACGTCATTAGCATTTGCAGTAAGCCTTTGAGATAATAATTTTGTACTGTGTAATTTCTCTTGAAAATTTTGACTTGAGGATTTTTGAGGTAGCTAAGAACGGATATGAAGTCGGAATAATGATATTTGCATTTCCAATATGGTGTTTTCAAAATGGCGGATAAAAATGTAGAAATAATTGATGTTTTTATATGTATAAAAATATGTGCGTTGACGGATTCGGATTTGGATTCGGATTCTACGCACCAAATTACTTTGGAAATGACTCTTAGCTTTCCAACAACTGAACCATGTTGACCTGTGTTATTATTTTAATATCGCTAAAAAATTTTTTTTTTCAAGAATCCCAATCATGTGTAAAAATTTCGCTACAATTGTTCCAGAACTTTGGTTGCTATAAGGAAATATTTTGAAAATAAGAACGATTTTCCCACATGTAATCCTATAAAATAGAGCTTCTTGAAAAATTACTTTTTCTTAGAACAATTTTTTTTTGAAGTACGGATTAAGTGTATTTTCATTACCTTATGAAGCGTTAAAGACAAGTGGGGTGAATTTCGGAAGAATTTTTAATAACACATTTTGCCGACTAATCGATCCTTTGGGTATTGTATGAAATAGTCAACCGATTTTGATCAAATTAATACAGACTCTAAAAAACTTGATAGCGAAATCTTTGTAAATGAATGATTTATTCAACGAAAACTTTTGGTTTTAAAAACAAATTTGCATTTTGCAAATATTCCAGCTTTTCCCAGATCTTTTTTCGATTTTAATAAGCAATCGTACATTATTTTTTGTAATCAATCAAACTTTAGGAGCCATGAAAAAAACTGTATCGAAAAATGTTTTCAAATTTTAATATAATGTTCGAAATACAATTTTTTTTCAAAACTTTCCCAAAAATTTTATATAAATGAATAAATAGCGTCTAGGCCGTAAATTTGACAAAAATTTGTTTCAAGTTTAATCGATAAAATGCTCAAAATCAGTTTAGCACAAACAGAAATATTTATTTTTAAGTAAAGAAATATTTTTTTTTTCGATATGTGATTTTTTTTCGAAATATCTTGAAATCGTTTTTATAAAAAAAATTTTTTACTTCATTTTGCTTTTTAGCGTGCCATTGTACTACGGAAATGAGTAAAACATTTTGGGACTACCAAAATTTTTAGACTAGTGTTATAATACCTATTTCCCCATAGATAGCAAAAACTTGAATTCTTCAACAGAAACTTCATTATACATATATTTAAAAAAAAACACAAAAAAAACGCAAAAATAATTCTTTGTAGGGAAGTTAGACTGTACTTTTTTTATGAATTGGTATTATTAAGTGGCAATGTTGCAGAGAAGTAGCCTCCATCTATTTTTTCAAACATTTCTGGACACAAGTAGCTTCTCAGCATGTTATATATCTGAATCCTTTTGGATTTTAGTAGATTCGGTTCAGATAGAAAATTGGAAAACCGGAATACAGACAAAAATCCACTTAAAAAAATTAATTTATATTATGAAATCTCGATGTATTTTTTCATAACGAACGGTGTGAATACGTTATAGGGAAGTTCGACTGTACTTTTTTGTATAGAAGCCAATATGAATTTTCAAAAAAATGTTTTCTACACTTTCGAGAAATTAATCGATTTTCGGCTTTCAAGGTTCATTTATATTTACTGTAAGTTTTCAGGGGCGTCGAATCCAAATTCCAGATCTAAACAATCCCAGCATGTCAAAATGCTGACATAACCTAAAAATGGTTTTATTTTATGATTTCGGCTGCTTTTTTTCCTGATAAAGTGAAAGGCGTTAACCATGAATGTGAGTGAATTTATCCGGGACCTACCTAATGGAGATTCTATTCTATTGTCCTTGATGGCTTTGTACCTACGTATAGTTCATTAGTTTTTCAGGCAGGAAATTTGTTATAAAAAAATTACAATATTTTTTTAAATTAAATTAATAAATGTTTCCATTAAAACGGGTATTTTTTTAAATCAAGTTTTACGTTGTTTGTTTTATTTTTACAAGCATTTTTGTTCTAACTTCTTAGATATTTGATTGCCAAATTAGGTTCCTCCGTAAAAAACCAAAAACAGAAAAATTTTTAAGCAACAATTTTTTTTTGACCGATCATTCCTATGGTAGCTACATATATGGTATAGTCAACGGATTTTGATCAAATTTGGCACAGTGCTTTAAAAAAAAAATATGAACGCCGAATTTACTTCAAATATCTTCAAAAACAAACGAAACACAAATAATTTTGTATAAAAATCGTTTTTTGGATCGATTCGTCCTATGGGAGCTATATGATATAGTCAACCGAATTTGATTAACTTTGATACAGTGCTTGAGACCTATAAAAACCTTACAAGTGCCAAATTTTGGTTCCAATATCTTTACAAACAAACGAAACACAACAAATTTTGTTCAAAAATCGATTTTTTGGAAGATCGGCCCTATGGGAGCTATATGATATAGTCAACCGATTTTATTCAAATTTAGTACAGTGCTTAAGTACTCTAAAAACTTCTAAACGCCCAATCTGGTTACGAAATCTGTATTAAAAAATGAAATATAGCGAATTTTGTATAAAAAAAGTTAATTTGGCCGATCGATCCTATGGGAGTTATATGATATAGTCAACCGATTTTGATCAAATTTGGTACACTGCTTGGGAACTATAAAAAGCTTGAGCCAAATTTGATAACGATATCTTTATAAATAAACGATTTAACCATCTAAAACTTTTTTTTTGTTGAGGTCGTCTCAATCACCCACATGGGAGCTATTTAATTTAACCCCGATATCAAAAAAATAAAATAAAATTGTCTCCTATGGAATAAAATGGGATCTGATGTGAAAGCTTGGTTACTCTAGCTCTTACCATCTCTGAGGTCTAGGCGTTCAAACGGACAGACTGACGGACATGGGTATATCGACTTCTCTAGTCATCCTGATCATATTTTAGGTAACTTTAAGGTATCTCCGACGTCTCTTTCTATATGTTACATACATTTTCGGCTTGCACAAACTTAATATACCCTTTGTACCATATGGTACAGGGTATAAAAATATGGTTTTATTTACATACATATCATTTTTTTTTATATAAAAAATAATTAAAATTTGAATTATATTATAATTACATTTTTTTAAATATACTTTTCGCAGCTTCTTATGATTACTGTTGTAACCAAATAAATACCTTCTTCAGAATTTGTGGTTTGTTCAGTAAAATATCTGGGATTTGTCATTTTGTTATTTATTTTTCCTCGTTTAACATATGTCATATAATATAAACGCTTTTGTCCTTGACCTGTTGATATCCTGTTCTGGATAATAATTATAATTGGCTGACCCACTGTGGGCACACAAAGTATCATAATAACTGTACAATATGACTTAATTTACTGCAATATAATTAGAACTAACTTGAACACAAACACAATACAGTTTGAACCTGCGACCTTTCCGCATGGTCCCAGTGGCACAAGGGGCAAACTTGACAAGGTTGTACCCGCTTTCCGCTGCCTGGAGGCAGCTACACAAACTGCAAGGCATATAAATAGCTGCGAAATAAAACATCTTCCTTCACTTCCTGTCGTCCTGGGGTCTTAGTGGTCAAGTCCTACTGCAAGCTTGACACCGAGTGTTTAATTGTGTTAAGTCTATTAGGACCAGAAGAAAGGGACGCTGTCCTTGTAATAGATGGTGACGACAATGCGAGGAGAGCTCACAATTTAAAAGAACGAAAGTTCTGGAAGGCAGAGAATATTCATGCTATATATTATCCTCATTGAAGCTTTGATGAATTGATGTATTCCAGTTGAAAGCATCGATGTTTTCTCAGCACACTGTCGAATCTTAATATAGAACTGTGGTTGCTCAACTTAATATTCCCATAAAATACTTTCAAAGATATTTTTATTAAAAAAATAACACAGTTCTACAAATAACAGGGTCATGTCAGTTGTTGAAAAGGTAAGGGTAAGGGTAAGGGCAATATTTTGCTGCGTGGGATCAGATTCCGGGACCATCACGTCAGTATTTTGAGATATTTGAGGTATGTACCGGAAAAACGTGTAAAATTTTTACTTTAAGATTCATTATTCATATTCGTTCTCAGCGACCAAAGACTACAACAATTTTTTGCACCCTGCACATAACCTTAAAGTAGGGGAAAAAAAACAATTTTTCGTTTATGTAACCTCAAATATCTCAAAATCCTGACTTGATGGGCTAATTCTGGCCCGGATTCGGATTCTACGCAGCTAATTTCTTCGGAAAAGGTTCTCAACTTTCCAACAACTAAACTATGTTGAGCAGTGTAATTGAAGCAAACTGTCACTAAACGCAGCGTCGATTTTTCTTTATTAATGAAAGACATACACTGAGAGAAAAAAGTTTGTATTTGAATTAAGAATTCGAATCTTGAGAAATAAATATAAATTAAAAAAAAAATTTCCTTTAAAATAAGTTCCAAATATTCTTAATGTTAGGATTTTAAGCACGAAAGAATTGTTTTTTTTTTCTCGCTCTGTGATTTTGCTTAGTCTGCAAATAAGAATATGGATATCCATCCCTTTGTAAGACAAAATATGATAAAAAAAAGAAAAAAACTAAAATTTATTGTTGTACCTCATTAGAAGTAAACTATATTTATTCGCTCTTATCGATTGATTACTGATCAAAACTACAAATGGCGTGACGTTATAAGAAATATATAATTTTCGCGAGTACTTCAAGACTTTTATATAAATATGATCCAAAAAATTTTCGTAATTTTTATTATACAATTAAAAACTTGGTTGGCGTGACGTTATGCAAATTTACGTTGAAAACGTCTTATTTAAAAATTATGAAGGAGGTATCCATCTAGGATAAGACGGCCAAGAACAGGCTCTTTCTAATTCCGATAATGGAAGTATGTGATAAGAATATAGAATAGACGGGAAAAATAAAAGTGTAGAGTGCAGGACCATGTTTAACGTGGGATTCAAACCCACAACCTCTAGGATGATAGAAAATTATGTAATAAAAAATGATATAATTAAAATTTTAAATATATAACAGGTCGCTCAAAAAGTCCCCGGCCTACAATATTTTAGCGAAATTCGATTTTATTTATAAACATAATTTCCATCTAAGGTAATACATTAATTTTAAAAATAAAAAAAAATTGTTTTTAAAAAAATTAAAAAGCACCATACAGGCCTCAGAATCGTCAATTCATTGTTGTTTTTGGTCCAGCGGCACCCAATTTGCCAACTTTATTTTCATGCCCAAATGTTCATGCAAAATTGTGAATACGCAGCCTTCTAAAAACTTTGAGACCTCAGCTATATCCTTCAATTTTAATTTACGGTCGGTCAAAACGTTTTTTCTAATTTTTATGATGTTTTCTTCGGTAACACCCGTTTTTGGGCGACCACTGCGTTCAGCGTGTTTGGTGTCAGTACGACCACGCTTAAATTCGTTATTCCAGTCTTTAATGGTTGATATCCCTGGAGCAGAGTCCGAATAATATTTATCAAGCCACTGTTTAGCTTCTACCGTATTTTTTCCGGTTAAAAATCAACGCTTAATTAGCGCACGAAATTCTTTTTTTTCCATTTTTAACAAAAACACTGAGGTAGCTTCACATTGACGTCAATAACTTGAGAACGCGTTAACCAAATGACATGAATTTTTGACACATATCTTATAAAGGATGGCGCTATCAAACACCATAAAAAAATTTTCATTGGTGTCGCCCTCTATATGTCAGGCCGGGGACTTTTTGAGCGACCTGTTATCACTTATTGAAAAATGAATAGTAAAATATATATTGGAGCTTTGGTTTTGAGTCCAAAAATTTATAACACAGTTCCTATCTATAATATCCATATTATAGCTGAGGTGGCCATGGTATTTGTTTTAAATAAATTCTGACTTAATTAAAAAGTCTTCGATATTCAATATCCGCCAAAGATGGCAACTCATTCTCAGCTTTACAAAACTTATATTTGATAGAATTCTTGAATTCCCGAATTAACTCACGTGATTTTTAATTCGGCAATTAATGCAAATAGGATCAAGTCTGCATTTACTTGTGAGATATCCAGTCAGTAACCTAAGAGAAATCTTCCGCAGTTGGTATATTTAGTGTCAGGACGTAACAATTAAAAAAAATATTTTTTTGCAAAAAATCCTTCGAAATTCTTTCCAGAACTTCCTTCTCTTTCATAAAGTGGAACTTAGTACAAAAAATAAATCATTACATTCAGTAAAAATAGAGCTTTAAAAACCAGGTCTTTGCAATTTTTTATACAAAATATCTAGAAAATCGCCAAATCTGCCAAAATAAATTTAGTTGAGCTGTATGGGCTTAGAATACAAAGATATCCAGAAATTTGTGTTTGTTCTTGATAAACTTGGATTCAATTATGAATTGTCAATTATTTCAAATATCTAAAGTACACTAATTGTATGTACATACGTATACATTTCGAAATCTTAAAGAAATCTCGAGAGATGTCGCAATGAACGGTTTGAAACCAAATATCTAGTAAAAACCAAAGATGTGCCACTAAATCTCTGAGATTTTATATCTGAGTAAAATAATTTTGTATTTCGCCCATTTAATTTACTTTCATTTCACTTTTTCTTACGATTTCGAAAATTCCTTTTAATTTTAATGACCAAATTCTGACTTGAACTATGATGGTTCCCCGCCGTATTTTAAGACGATTTCAGACTTTTTAGTGGCAATATTCATGAAGCTTCAGGTATATAGAAATCTTGAGAGATTTCGCGTACGGCTTGAAACCAAATATCTAGTAAAAACCAAAGATGTGCCACCAAATCTCTGAGATGTCATTTCTGAATAAAATTATTTTTTATTTCGCCCATTTAATTCACTTTCATTTCACTTTTTCTTACGATTTCGAAAATTCCTTTTAATTTTAATGAGCAAATTCTGGCTTGAGCTATGAAGGTTCCCAGCCGTGTTTTAAGACAATTTTAGACCTTTTGGTGGTAATATTAATGAAATTTCCGTTAAATAACTCTCAGAACTTCTAGGATGGTAGCCACAACATTCCAGCTCGAAAGATTAAAACAAATATTTTCGAAGTTAGTTAGTCTAAGCTACAACTATAGTTAATATATACATTTAGCAAAAGGACATGCCAAAGAGTATCTTCACTTTCTGTCTATTATCCTTGCAGTCTGTTACTTTGTCTGTCTTTCTGTCTATCTGTCAGTTTTGTGTTGACTTGCAAAAACTTGTTTTTTTTTAAAGCCAACTTTTATTTTCGCTTTGACAGCCCCACACACACACACATAAGCAAATAACAGTGCATACTTGATTGACAGTTATATTAAGAAAATATCGGTTATGTCTTCCTGGCTTTATATTTATATACATAGACTTCTAGGAAGGAAGCTCCTACTCTTGCCTTCTAGAACTGAGCAATTTGACATGCCTGACGCTGACACGCAGATGCAACACGATTTTGTATCTTTGTATCTCAAAGTTATACAAACGCTTAGAATCTATATTTGTATATGAGGCTATTTAGGCTCGTGGGTAGGTTAAAAAATATGGCCTTAATAAAGTAGCAAAAATCTAATAATTTCGATTATTTTCTCGTATATATTTATTTACAATACTACTCAATTGGGTGGCTATCTAAAAAATAGTGTTGGTATATTTTGAAAGAAAAATGGAGAGTATAAATTATTGAAAAATTAGTGAACGTTATGTGATGTAGTACCATCATTTGAAATGTCCCAGTCCAACTAATTTTAAGACGCGATTTTGCTAACTAAAAAACGCTTTGACTCTCTTGGGACTGGTAAAAAAACAACCAAAAAATAGATGAGCGTAGAGATCGTAAAAGATCTTGAGCTAGCTCAATGTGTAGTTAACAAAAAATGTGCAGGATCTATTTCAGCAGGTATCTCAACGGACTTAGATGAGTTGATATAGACAAATTGAATATTGTTGATAACGGTCTTCTAAACCACTTATGACCTGCAAATTCTTGTATCTCGAGTAATTAAAAACTTTTTTACATTTTTATAAGAATAGAGTTCAAATAATAAAAATACTGAATCCAATGAATGATGCAACTTTCTGGCTGCTGAAGGTCTGTCAATATAATAATGGAAGAATTGGAAAGCTTAATTCTCAACTATTGTTTTCAACTCAAAGTTGTGAACCTCTT